>JAQZBX010020772.1:0-26563 GCA_029593785.1 Cabassous unicinctus | reverse complement strand
TGTTTGCTACTAGATGTTTTCTACTAGAGTAATTGCATGCTACTTTGTCCTTAGGTGAAGTAATGCTTCCATAACTTCTAAAGATGACTGAATTGTCTGAAATTTTTTTTCTTTTTAAATTAAATTTTTTACTGTTCATACTGATAAAAATTTGGCTGCATTCCAGCTATCAGGATAAATTAGTGTGTTGTCTGTAAAAACTAGCTCTTCTGTTTAAGTGAATAGTAGGTAAACACAATTTATATGCAATTAATCTAATATGTTGAATGGCAAGCTACAGAGTAACCTTAGCATGGCGACTGAGTAACCTTTTAGATTATTCTTGGTGGGCTTTCAAAGTTTTTAAAAATTTCTGTCAGGGGAAATTTAATTATTTGTTTAAGTAATAATATAGCCTCATATATGGTAGTGACATATTCATTAGGTATGTGTTTCAATTTAGAAAGGGAATATAAATTTAAAAATCTGTAATATAAACATCAATGAACGCTTTAATAATTTAAATGAATGTGTAAAGATAAAAACTTTAGTTGAAAATAAAGGTAACAGTCTCTTCCATGTGGTCATAAAAAATTTGGCACTTATTAATATGCCTCCCTATAAAGGACATTGGATGTAAAAAATTGATAACATCTATCCTTTATTTACAGGGATCAAATATAAGATCCTGGCATCATTAATACTAGTTTGAATACTCAACACCTGCCCTAAGCATGTGGACACACACCTGCACGCCTATTAACATTAGATTGAATAACATGGCACCTGCCCTATGCACGTGAAGATGCACACACACACCCACCCCTACCTCTTCAGAGCCTTCTTGATGAATCCCCCAACCAAAAAAATGTTTCCCTCCACTCTCCATGTTATCTCTACCCTGCTTTACTTTTCCATATTACCAGGTAGTGCTAAGTGCTCGCCTCTTTCCCACTCCAATAGAAGCTTCGTGTGGGTAAGGGACTGTTTCCGGATTGTTCTCTGCTGTATCCTCAGTACCTAGAACAATACTTGGCACATTATAAGCACTAAGTAACTATTTGTTTCCGTTCCTATTTGGAATTGAGTTTCCCCTCTCTGATTTTCTGTAATATTTTATTTTCCTTAAGCTTTTATATGAATCATTACTTTTTTCATCTTATTGCAGTTATTCATGCATTTATCTCATCTACCTTGTAAGCTCCTTGAGAAAAGCTTCTATATTTCATGTTTTGCTGTGAACTCGGTGCCAGGAACATGTGAGGTGCTTAATACATATTGTTGAGTGGTTGGATTTATCTACTCAAGTGTTGTTTCTTATAGAAAATGTTCGTAATGGCTAATGTAAAGAGTACATATGTAGATTTGCACAGATACTTGCTTGTTTATAAATAGGACCCATTGTTCTCATTTGAAGATATGTTCATATATTGTGGACTCTTACCTGCATTAGTCTGAGGCATAACTTTGATTACGATCTTTGCTGCACATTGCCCTAAATGGCTGTTGCATTGTTCAAAACACTGAGGGTACAGCATGCAGAGTTTCTTTTTCCTGCATCTTCATTCACACTTCTCAGGGCCAGATTCCCTGTGTGCTGACACCTAAATCATTTTACGCTAATGGGAGATGATTAAGGAGACACATTCTTTTTTTTTCACTTGCAAGATTTTTCTCTTTTAATGGTGGTATCCAGGAGAGGGGAATTTAAGCATTGTCTTTCTCTGGAAAGTGTTAGAAATGGAAATTCTTAAGGTTTTGAATGAGCTATGAGAAGAGAGTGGTACTATAAATTGCCCTTAGGGAAATAATGGGGAAAGTATCTGACACCTTTAAAATTACCTCATAAACTGTTTATCTGCTATACGGATATATAAGGAGTTAGTTGATTATAAAGTAACACAAATTTTGATAAATTTGGTATTTTATATTTAAGCTTATTTTCTATTATGAATATGGTGAAGATGATTGTTTCATTATAATATTAATAATAAAGTCTGTAGAATCACATGCTATTTAACTAAATGTAGTTGTTGTTTATGGTCCCATAGACAGTTTTCTAGTAATTTTAAATGTAGGGCACTCATCATGTTGACAGGTGTCCCAATCATTAATTTGATGTGTTTTTTTTTTTAAGAGGCATTCTGAGTTTACAAAACAATCATGCTTAAAATACAGGATTCCCGTACACCACCCCACCGTGAACACCTTGTATTTGGTAACATTTATTACTATTGATGATATTACTTTTTAAATAATTGAACTATGTTTTAATAGTAGTTATCTTTGTTACAGTTAGTGAAAGATTAAAATAGTTCTATATATTGCCCATTGTTTACATTAGGTTTATTATTTACCCCACTATACCACTGTTTTAGTTTGCTAGAGGTTGCCAAGGCAATATACCAGAAATGGATTGGCTTTTACAGTGGAGGTTTATTAACTAACAAGTGTACAGTTTCTAGACTGAGAAAAGTATCCAGTTCAAGGCTTAATCAAGCGATTCCCTCTCCCTGAAGATGGCTGCGGGCAATCCTGGACTCCTCTATGCACAGCTTTGTCTGTGGGTCTCTGCTTTCTCCTCAGAGCTCTTTTGCTTTCAGCTTCTGCTTCCTCTCTGCTCCTGGGGCTTTTTCTGTCCCAGGTTCCATTGATTTCAACTTCTGGCTTCTATGATCTTCTCTCTCAGCTTTGGGGGGCCTCTCTGTCTCTGAGGCCTTTTTTCTTCTTTTTCTGTATGTTCATCCCGCTTATAAAGGACTCCACTAAGAGGATTAAGACCCACCTTGGGGGGAGCAGATGTGGCAGTTGAGCATCTGCTTCCCACATGGGAGGTCTGGATTCGGTTCCCAGTGCCTCCTTAAAAAAGACAAAGAAATAAAAAGCAAACAAGTGAAGAGGCCAACTCAGGGTACCCGATGTGGCATGAGGTCCTGGGTTCAATCCCCGGCCCTGGTACCTCAAAAAAAAAAAAAAAGACTCACCTTGGGCTATACCTTACTGAAGTAATCTAATCAGTTGACTTAACTGAATCTAATCTAATCAAAGGGTCCCACTTATAATAGGTTCACACCCACAGTAGTGGACTAATATAAGAACATAATTTTCTGGGGCCCAAAACTGACTCAAACTACCACAACCACCATATTATTACCACCTTGTATTAGTATCAGATATTTATTGTATTTATGAAAGAACATTTTTATACTTGTATTATTAAATATAGCCCATCATCTACAATAAGGTTCACTGTGTTATACAGTCCTATGTTTTATCTTTTAATTTTCTAGTAAAATATATGACCTACAGTTTACCCTTTTAACTACATTCGCCTGTATAATCCAGTGCTGTTGATTACACTCACAATAATGCACTACCATCACAGTCATCCATTTCCAAACCTTTAAAATCAGCCCAAATAGAAATTCTGTACAAGTTAAGCATCAACCCCACATTCTCTAACCACAATCTTATCTCCTGGTAATTATATTCTAGATTCTAATTCTATGTGTTTGCTTATTATAATTTGTTCATATCAGTGAAATTGTACAATATTTGTCCTTTTGTGTCTGGCTTATTTCACTCAGCATAATGTCTTCAGGGATCATCCATGTTGTCATATGCATCTGGACTTCATTCCTTTTTAGAGCTGAATAATATCCCATTGTATTGTATACCATTTTTTGACAATTGGGAATTAGGCCGCTATGAACATGGGTGTGCAAATATCTGTTCAAGTCCCAGCTTTCAGTTCTTCTGGATATAAACTTAGTAGTGGGATTGTCGGATTATATAGTAATTGTATACTTAGTTTCCTGAGAAACTGCCAAACTGTCTTCCACAGTGGCTGCATTCCTACCAGCAACGAAGGAGTGTTCCTATCTCACAAAAAAAAAAAGGAAAAAAGAAAAAAAGCCAAGAGTATGAGCTGGAGCTGTTACTTGTGTGCCTTTGTGCAAATCAGGAGAATGTGTCCCTGCCTCTAGTAGTAGGGAGCCCTGTGCCAAGTTGCATGGCTTGGGGAACAGAGGATGTGAGGGATTTCAGCCCTCAATCCCCCTTTATCAGGCACTCTTGTGCAGGGACATACTTGTTTAACACATCCCATGACCGACCATGAGCTCAAGACTTGGATAGCAAGACCCCTAATTCTGCGTAAGTTGTGCCCCATAGAACTGAATAAGGATAGGGCCTGAGGGCCAGAGGGAAAAACTGGGTTCTCATGTTGTTTGGTCCTGTAGACATGTAGATTTCTGAGGAAATAATTTAGTGTGATGGGTTTCAAACTGACCTTTGAGGACCCCTTTATGTTCCAAAGAGGAGCCTTAAGGGCTGATAAAAGGAATGAAGTAAGAGGTCAAGAACATAGCTTTAAAAAAAAAAAATTCTTATTGATACCATGTGTTCAATCATTGGCTTGAATGATTTTAATTTCTTAAATGATGTTTTACTCTGATTTAAAAATATTTGTGCAATTTAAAAATTTTTGAGCATAAAATACCTACTGAGGAGAAAGTTAAAATTCATCAGTAATCTCATTATGAAGAGATAACCTATGATAATATTTTTGCGTGTATCTTCTTTTACACTGAGTATTCTTGTGTGTGTGGGTGTGTGTGTGGATATGTATGTGTTTTGTAACTTGTATTTTTTTTTTTACTTGGAGTATGTAATGAACATTATTAATGTTCTTCTGTACCAAGGCTTAACATGTGATTTGTGAAACTGCTGAATAGTGTGTAAAACCATTATTTTGTGGATTTACTTTTCATCAGACTGTTAGGGGAAAAAAGAAAACAACATCATTTTTAGTGATAATATTTTATTCATTTCTATAGTCCCTTGTTTTTGGACATTTAATAGATACTGGAAGTGTAATATACTCTAACCAAGGATATTTTGTTCCAGCAATGTAAGGATAATATTTTATTCAGAATTTCTCCATTTAGATTCACCAATGAAATTGGTATATAGCTTTCATTCTTGGTATTATTTTTTTAAATCAGTTTTTGGTATTTTTCTATGGTCTAGAATTGTTTAAATAACATAAGAATTATCTTTTTAAAAAAATATATCCTATACCCTAAATATAACATTTCATATTTCTAGTTTCTTTGAAAGATATTGCTCTTTTTATTGTCCTCTCTTTCTTCTTGGTCCATTTTGATCATTTGCATTTTGCTAGGAAATCATAAATTGCTACACAATTGTTAATAACATTTTAAAAATTCTTCAAATCCATTCTCTTTCTGTGGACATACTTTCCTTTATCAGGATTTACTTTATCAGGATTATGTATAGTTTACCTGTTGGTTACTTGGAGTTTTGGAAGGATATCACCAAACAAAGGCACTTTAGGTATATTATGATTTAAATGAATGTTACATTCTTGACTGTGGTACCAAACAACTGTGCATAACAGAAAAACAGTGCAAAGTCTCAAACAATTCAGTTTCTAATTTAAAATAATGCCCAAATGCAAAGGTTCTGGTCTTGAAGTGCCATTTCTCCTTAAAAGAACTAGGGCTTCTTGGAGAAATGGCTGATTTTAGGTTTAGGGTAGGAAATGAACAAGTTGATCCTGGAAGATGTTCTATACCAGAAGATGAGGAAGATTACTGGAGTCAAGTCCAAAGGTCTCTGGAGCCAACTCACACAGGTTCTCAGCCCAAAATGGAAAAAATAGAGCATCAATAAGGATAATAACTGTAATGGGTTGAAACACCAGATATACTTAATCCATGTTCATAATGATAATAATGAAGAAAGAAAAAAAACATAACTAAAATCATCCATTTGAGGGTGGCAAATAAAGGCATTATCAAATGGCTTTTTAGTGTCTTTTGATTTATTCAAATGATTTTCCCCCTTTAAATTTGTTGATACGGTTTATTATGATGATAGTTCCTAAGCTTGAGCCATCTTTAGTTCAGAGGAAATGATTTATCAAATAAATGGAAAAATGCCAACTGGAAGAAAGTATAGAGTTACCCCCACTCCCCATACTGTATGCAAAGATAAATTCCAGAGGGGTTAAAGATTTAAATATTAAAAACAACACTATAGAAATATTTTTAAAATTGTGATTATTTTGATAGTCAAGAAATGGAAAGATTGTAGGAATACAGTAATCTCAGAAGTCATAAAGGAAGTGAGACATTTACTTGTATTACAGAAAAGTAGAACCAAACCAAAGCACAACAACCTACTGTGAACAATGACATTATTGGAGAAAATAAATGTGTAATATTTAAATGTTTGTAAAATTGTCTATATTCTAACAAAGAAGAGAGACTACAGTATTCAAAAGAGAGACTGCACAGGGTAGACACACTGATATGATATATTGATAAAAAACAAAGGGAATAGAAAGATGGCGAAGGATATGAAAAGACATTTCACAGGAGAAGCAAAGCAAATGGCCACCAAAATTATGAAGATATGTTCAACTTCACTTTCAGTTAGTGAAAACAACAAAAACAAGACAGCCTTGATTTTACCTAACAGATTGGCAAAAGCTAATAGAGCAAAGATCTCAGAATATAGGGCATCCTGCTGGTGAGAGTGCCAGTTGACACAGTTATTTGGAAAAGAAATCTTGCGTTGTTTATACAAATTAAAAATTACTTTGACATAGCAATTCTGCTTTTGGAAATCTAGTTTACAGGAAAAAAAAACACAAATGTTAGGACATAGGACTGAAAAATGAAAATACCCTCATTGTTGTAGTGGCAAATATACTGGAAACATAACAGTATTCTCCTTATCACTTGGTGTCATTGTTGATGTCAAAGATCCAGGATGGTAGCCTGGGGTTCAGGGAAGGTGAGAAGCACAGTGGACAAGGAAGGAACTTCTTGAGCACTGGTGGTTCTCTGGAAACGCTAAGAAGAAAAGGACACTTGGCTGTGGTGCCACTTATTTGGTTGGCTGGTACTGGCCACTTGTATACAAATGACACTGATCATTTGTAAGCCAAAGTCTGACTGTAGGTGACAGTCCATGTACTAAAGGGCTTTTTTTTCTGAATAAATACATTAGCTCCTTAGGTACCTTCTACATTCCTTTTTTAGGGTCTTTGCAAAAGAGAGAGACTGCAAAGGGCAGGCACACTCATAAGCTGAGTGTAAGGGAGAAAGACACACTACTTTATAAAGCAGGTATGAATAGAATATTCAAAAAGCTCTATCAATCTGAGTCTACTTACTAAGGTAGAAAGGACCTCCATATGTGTTAGTAAGCCATTAGACTCTAGTGCTTAGATCGTCAATGTTATAAAGTAAAGACCTCTAGTTGATATTCATAATGAGGATTATGAGTCTTCAAGACAAAACTTAAATTTTTTTATTATACTTCAGTTTAAAAAGTCTGGGAAATTGAGTTTTTAGAGAATTCTATCCAAAATGCTTTTAAAAAGTTTTATTGTATAAATGGGTAATTCTTCCTCTATCTGGAGAACTTGACTTTTTAGGTGATTAACATATTCTTTTATGCTATGGATAAACTAATATTTGCCATCAGTATCAATTTTTGATGTTTGCCCTTTTGCTTGCAGTTTTTTGTAGCATCAGATCCAGCAGTTAAAACAGATAGACTGTGGCATGACAAATACACTTTGAGGAAATCAATGATTCCTTCATTTATTACAATGGACCAATCTAGGAAGGTATGGTTTGAAGAGATTTTTGTAATTTTGATGTTTTAATATTTTATATAACTGGATTAGGTGATAAAATTCTAATCTTAGATTTAGCAAAATTTGGTTGCATTTGGTTACATTCTGGAGGTGAAGTTATATATTAATTGACTATGATAACATTAATATGCTTTTGTTAATAACATTTATTTAGTTCCTAGAATTTACTTGATATTGCACTAGCTGTTCTTGTTTTGGAATTTTAAATCAATAGCCAATATGTAGCTTAAGAAAATTTATAGTGTTTGGAGGATTTGTAATTTTAATTTTATATAAAGTAAGCATAGAATATTTTCTTTGTTTAGGTCCTTTTAATAGGAAAGTCAATAAATTTCTTGCACCAGGTTTGTCACGATCAAACACCTACTGCAAAGATGATAGCCGTCACAAAGTCTGTGCAGTCACCCAAGGATGGTATGATACTGACATTATATTTCTTAAATTATGTTTTTCCCCACAGGACTGACAAAAGATATGAACTATTATCTAAAACATGTTTATAAAGAATGTGATATACAGAAAATATCTAATACTATGTAAATTTTAATGATTTATTAAATCCAGTAAGAATTGGAATAGCCGTAGTTATTTTGTCTTTCTTAGTAATTTGTGTTACTTTTTTTATGGTATAGTGACAGTATGCCAAAATATGAAGATAAAACAATTTTGTTAATGGTTGGTAGCCATGCTTTGGGACTAAAAGGCTTATTCAGAAATCAGTAAGAATTTTGCAAGTGTTTATTGTATTAAGAATGCTGTTACGTGTTGCCTTCTTTAAAAACTCTGGCTTTCCCTCATTCCTGTTCTGCCTCCATTCCCTTTTTCCCATTTGTTGCCTGCCCCAATCCCAGTATTTTCATGGTATTTTGTATGTATCTGATATATGTTTATAGCTTTCCAATACTGACTGTATTTGATATTTATGTTGTTATATATCCATTCAACAAGTTTATTTTGCATAGTACTTTGTGTCAGGTATTGGGGAGATAATATGAATTCTCCATGGACTATGCCTTTAATGACCCTATAATCTGATAATGGAGATAAGTATAATAACATAAAATAATAAGTAAATAAATAATGGAAGGCAGAAAGTGATAAATGAAATCAAGATGTTCAGATAAAGTGCTTTAGGTATTTTCTGCCAAGACATCATGGAAGACTTCTATGAGAGAGGTAATAATTGAACTGATCCTTGAAGAATGGGTAGAATTTGTTCATGGGTTGATGTGCAGTTCAGGAAGAGGGAACAGCATAAGCAGAAGCATGGATATGAAATAGTAGAAATATGACCTTGAAGAAATATGACTTAAGAAAATTATAGTGAAAATAGAGAAAAGAAGTTTCTGAGCATGAAGCATGATGATTAGAACTGCTTAAGTAAATTATTTTTTCTTTATGATAATGCATTTATAATAATGAAATATCGTACATTGGGAGAGACTAAAGCTTCCTAGATGAATTAGGATGTTACTGGAATGTTATTTTAGTGATAGATATTGGTGTACTGGAGCCAGACAAATGTGAAAAATGTTGTTTAGCAGTATGTCGTAACTTTTAGACAAGAGTACCAGAGAAGAGAGAAGTGTCAATGATGAAATTAGAACTTTAAGCTTATGAGTTGAAAGGGGGCAAAAATTTTTTAAGACTAAGGTAGTGTTGGGAGAAAAGACCTCAGTTTGGGGCAATATAACTTTAAATACCTGATAGGAAATATTAGTGGGTATTTCCATCATGTACTTGGAAATGCTGTACTGAAACTCTAGGTAAGGCATCTGCATCACCATGATAATTAGAGGAAAGAGTCAGATGCTCCTTAGAATCCTATGAGAATTGTAGTCCTTATCACTCCTCCCTTCCCTTCCCCAAGTACATTTCCTCAGTTTGTTTGTTTGTTTATTTTATTACAGAAGTTGTGGGTTTACAGAACAATCATGCATAACATACAGGATTCCCATACACCGCCCCACCACCAACCCTTGCACTGGTGTGGAACATTTGTTGCAACTGAAGATAGCACATTTTTATAAATGTGCTGTTACTTAAAGTTCATGGTTTAACTGAGGGTTTGATGTATAGTACTTCCTTGGGTTTTTTTTTTTTCTTTTCAATTTTTATTCTGTTACCCTATATACAATCTGACATTTCCCCTTTTAATCATTTTCAGGTATATATTTCAGTGCTGTTAATTTTATTTACAATTACTTTGTGCTACCATCACCACCATCCATTGTCTAAATATTTCCATCATTCCAAATAGGAGCCCTGTATGTTTTAAGCTTTAACTTCCTACTCCCTATCCCCATCCCATCCACTGGTAACATATATTCTAGATTCTGATTCTGTAAGTGTGATTATTCTTTTAATTAATTGTTTCAAATCAGTGAGCTCATGCAATATTTGTTCTTTTGTGTCTGGCTTATTTCACTCAACTTGATGTCTTCAAAGTTCATCCATGTTATCACATGTATCAGGACTTTATTCCTTTCTGCAGCTGAATAATATTCCACTTTGCGTCTATACCTCTTTTTATTTATTTGTTTGTCAGTTAATGGGCACTTGGGTTCCTTCCGTCTTTTGACAATTGTGAGTAATGCTGCTATGAACATTGGTGTGCAAATATATGTTGGAGTCCCTGCTTTCAATTCTTTTGGATATATACCTAGTAGTGTAATTGCTGGGTCCTATGGTTCTTCTATGCTTAGCTTTCTAAGGCACTGCCAGATTGTCTTCCACAGCGGCTGCATCTTTTTACATTGCTACCAGCAATAAATGAGTGTTCCTATTTCTGTGCATCCTCTCCAACACTTATTTTCCATTTTTTTAATAGCAGCCATTCTAATGGGTGTGACATAGTATGTCATTGTGTGTTTGATTTCAACAACATTAGCCATTTGTGAAATGCAAGTTAAAAGCACAATGTGATACTATTCACGGAACCCACTAGAATGGCTGCTATTTAAAAAAATTAAAAAATTACAGGTGTTGGATTTTTAAAAAAACTGGAGCATAAGGTATCCTGACAGCTTTAAGGAGCAAATAGTGTTCAAGAATGGTCTGAATTTTATTTATTCTAGTAGACTACTTTGGCTAAAATTTGTTTATATTGTAAACCTATTCTTTGGAGTGAAAATATTTGATGACTGAAAGGTGGAGTAAAAACATTTCTGGGGGGAAATATTTACATTTTTAAAACTACTTAGATCAAAGGAAAGATAAGCCCTTCTGCCTGTTCCCCCAAATATTAAAATGTTCTATGTTATACAGATGGAAATTAGCATTATAAAAAGTCTTAATATGTAATTTAGATTATGTACATAATTTATAAGTTAAAACATGAAAAATGCTTATTTTTTATGTTACTGCTTAGATAGACTTCTTTATTGATAAATAGTAGGTTTTATTACATGTCCACTAGAACATCTTTAATGCTTTCCCTAAAGTTTATGATGGTATCATTTGGCTGATGATTATAATACCTAACTCTTACACAGACTTTTGCAAATACAAAACTTATTCACATGTTATAAAAAATATTATAAAAATATCTTTTAGGTATGAAAAATGGAATCATCATTGATTTGCCCTTTATGCTCTTTGTACTTTTTACCCAGTGTTTTAGTGAGATTTCAAGTTAGTTATATTGTAGGAGGATTTCTAGTTCAAATCCTTGAAATAATGAATAAATGCTGTTACAGGTTCCTTTTATTGGTCAAAATGTAGATGTTTGCTGTAAATTCAACTGAATATTAGAGTTTTCAGTTTCACAGTCTTGTGATTATGCTTTGTATTCACTAAAAATATATACTGCATATGGCTTGTTTTTAGTATTTCATTGATGCTATTTACAGATTTTGGTATTGACTTTTGTATTTGTATGGCTTTTTGGTTTTCTTTGTTAAAATATGTTAAAATATAAATAATGTGTGTTTGTATACTTTGTCATTTGTTCTTTACAGCTGCAGATTTATTCACAGATTTAGAAAATGCATTTCAGGGGAAAATTGATGCAGCTTATTTTGAGACCAGTAAATACCTATTGGATGTTCTCAATAAAAAATACAGCTTGTTGGACCACATGCAGGCAATGAGGCGGTACTTACTTCTTGGTCAAGGAGATTTTATAAGGCACTTAATGGATTTGCTAAAGTAAGAAAACTATAACTGTCTATTTTGAGTTTTATAAATATATGGTAGATTAAACATGATAAAAAGAAAGATCCTTACAATTTTTGTTTAAAGGAATAAATGGCATTAGAGGATTATGGGTTGAATTCTTACATAGCTTAATTCTTCAATAAAAATTGAAAATATAAAATTGTAAAATTTTGAAATGTTAAACTCCCTTACGTTTTTGCTTTGGTTGCTAGCAGAGCATAATAGTCTTATTCAATGCTTTAGTAATATTATTTACTGTTAACACTATGGTACTTATGGTAGTTGTTAATGTAAAAGGAGCTCGTGGTGTAATTAAAATTAATTTTAGCCTTAGTTTGAAATTAATCAGAAAATCAGTGTATATTTTAAAACTTAAGATTTAGCTTCGTATTTTTAGTTTAGATTGTTTCCTATTAAAAAAAAAAAAAAAGCAACAAAAAACTCCCTTTTCTCTTTGTTCCCTGACATTTCTCATGGCATCTTCCATTCCAGAATTAAATATGTGCCCTTCCCCTCCATCCATAGAGATGCAGAGAGCTCTGAATCAGAGCAAATTATGTTCATGGCTCTAGAAACAATCCAGACCCTAGGGATGCAATCCAAGGGCACTCGGCAACCTTGGCGAGTGAATGCACTGAATTGTGGGCCACAGCACGTGGCATAGTGATTTTCATTCAGGCATTTATAAGAATGGAAATTACTATTTTTTGTGCTCCCTTTAGGACACTTAAAATAGTAAGTTACCTTTAAATTATACCTGTGCTGATCAAGCATTTGTTTTAGGTCTTTGGTTCTCAAACTTCAGTGTTCATCAGAATCCCTTAGAGGGTTTGTTAAAATAGATTCCTGATTAATGGTTTGCCTGCCTCCAGAATTTCTGATTCAGTATATTGGTGTATGACTCAAATTTTGCATTTCTAACAAGTTCCCAGTTGATGGTGATGCTGCTGTAGTGGGGACTTCACTTTGAGAACCAGTGTTTTAGACATATAAACAAACTATAAAAGTCCTACTGTCTAACCAGAAGTCATTCCTCAATATGAAGAATACTGTAGTGTTTTGAGGCACATGTAGCAATAGCTGACCTATTTCTACGTGCTTGAGTGGCACTGTGAAATTGTTAGATCAGTTAGCTTGTGAAAGAGTTGGATTATTTGCTAAACATAAAAAGTTTTGTGATTATACTTACTAAAGCATAATTTCTGCACCTTAAGTAAAGAAGGGGTTACTGTAAAGTTAAATAGTGCCCATGAGACTTCCTTTTGAAAGTATGAGATATGAGTGGTGAGGAGTTTTTAAGTGATGAAATGTTCTTTATATGCCAAAGGGCTAAAATGTGAGTACATGTGACGATGTGGTATGTGCAGGCTCATTAGGTTGCTTAGGAGAGAGTATGTGTATGGAAATTGATATGTATAGGGTTTAGCAAGTCATTTTTTATAGTTTAGAGACCCATGTAACATATTATGTATCAAATCATTTCGCTAACTTACCATATTTGCCTCATGCTGTATTTTAATATTTAAAATATCTCATTCTTGCTATTAAATGAAAAATTTATTTCTTCTGAAAGGTATGTTTTAAATTTCTAGTTAAAAGGGAAGTGCCACCAATAGATTCAAGATTGCATGAGATCAACTCTTGAGCAGAGAAATGTTATCTGCATATTTAAAATATACAGATAACCCTTAGGAAATGTTTACTGCAGTAGTTCTTTAGAATTATGGCATCCATGTATCTTATTGTTCTGTTTGATTTCATGAAGATCCCTGCTCTTTCCTCCCATTGCATCTCATATAGGAAATTAAAATAATGCATTTCAATCATAGCGCAGTCTTAAGTTTGAAAACTTTATTCATTAATATTTATGGCATGTATAAGTATTTCCAGTTTAAGCTAAATCAAACCTATTTTTTCTTTGAGATTTTAAAGAAATATTTTATTCACCAAAATAATTGGTAAAACCCTATTTACAGTTAATACTGTGAAACTTTTTTTTAAACCATATTGTTGTTTTGGTCCATTTGTCTTCTCAGTTCATTTGAACTCTTACTTTTAAAGTTCGTTAAAAATTCAAGTAACGTTTTCTTTAATTTTTAAAAAACTTAGACCAGAACTTGTCCGTCCGGCTACTACTCTGTATCAACATAACTTGACTGGAATTCTTGAAACTGCTGTCAGAGCAACCAATGCACAGTTTGACAGTCCCGAAATTCTCAAAAGACTGGATGTTAGGCTTCTGGAGGTATTGTAACTTTCCCTGTTTGAAATGACACTTAATTGTAAAAAACAAAAACAAAATAAACTCTGACTGAGACCAAGGTATTTTAGCAAATTTTTTTCATGATATTTAAGACATAACTAATTTAGTTTAGTGGTTAACGTCGTTATTGGAAGATTGGATAATTTGACTTTGAATCCTAGCTCTGTCACTTGTTAGTTGTATGATTTTAGGCAAGTCACTTAATGTCAACCTCACTAGTCTCAGTTTCTTCATCTTGAAAAGAGTGTGCTTCTCAGGGTTGTTAGGTTTAAATTGGATAAAGTACATAAAATACTTACCACATTGTTTGGTAGCACACAGTAAATGCTTGGTAAATCATTGCTTATTATTAATAGTAAGCCATTAGGAGGCAGAGAAGATGATGTATAATAATTATTAAAAATAGATATTTTTAGTTTTTAGCTTTCAGTTTGGTAGACAATAACTTTTCTTAGGGAAATGGGTATTGTAAACATCACTATTTGCTTAGTTGTAATGAAGGACATAAGCAGAACCTGTTGGTTTGTTTAAAATACTGACTTTTAAGGTTTTGAAGTACATTATAAAGCAATGGGGTTTTGGTTATAAAAATGGTGATTAATTTAAACACATTTACAATATTCGTTCAAAAATATCCCATTCATTTAAAAATATTTGTAGAGTGCCTGTTATGTGCCAGTCAGTGTTTGAATGCCAAGGACACAGAAGTTGACAAAAAGATTTGATTCCTTTCTCTCATGTAGATAAACATTCAACACTATTTAGCAGCCTTTAAAAATTGGGTTTCATTTTGCTGCCTTTTCTTTGAGAATTACATAAGTTCTTTAGCAGTGAGCTTAACACTGGTAGAAAGTCCTGCAATTATTTGGTTTTTGTTTGTCTGTATTAGGTCTCTCCAGGTGATACTGGGTGGGATGTCTTCAGCCTAGATTATCATGTTGATGGACCAATTGCAACTGTAAGATCATTCTGTTTATTTTTATAGTTTTCACAGCTATCAAGATTGCTAAACATTTCATTGTTTTATATTTGGCTTTCTTCTCTAAGAACTAATTAAAGTGATCACTTGACATCTAGGATATACCCATTGAATGAATACTTAGGCCAGAATTGTGTGTGTGTTTTAAATAATTATTAATGAGTGCTAAAATGTTCTAGTATTTTAAGAATTCTTGAAAATATCATTTATTCTGTCATTTGTGCAGCAAGTACTTAATAAATGGATTGTTCATTTTGTTCTATTATTCTTAGACTGTAGCAACTAATTTAGGATAATTTGAAAGGAATTATAAAGTGTATTTTAGGAGAATTGTATTTTTATAACTTAAATGAAACATGGTATTTAGTATTCATTTTAACTGATGAGAAAATAGCTGTACTATTGTTTGTAGTTCTTTTACCATATGCAAAGAACAGTAGTTTTTTTTTTAACAGTTACCAAATCATAAAAAAGTGACCAGCAGAGTTGTCTTTTTACTGCAATTAAAATACCTTCTTAAAGTATTTATTTTTTCTTTATTCAGTCTTGAATTAATTCTCCTTGACCAAGATGGCTCTTTGAACTTACTTCAATCATTTCTATATCTGAAATATTGAAGGACATTACATTTCTTTTAATTATTGTGGAAATATTTTGTTAAAAAGTAATTTAGCTTGGCTGTAAAATTTCTTCTTAGTGGTTCTTACAGAATCTGACTCTATAGCATATAAAATTTAATTGTAATGAGTATATGTCTTATATAACATAAATATATAATTGCATCTTATAAAGCATAACATAATTTTAGCTTGATACTATTTCTGTGATATACAGTATCAATGAAGTTTTAGTATAGGTTTAATTTGAAAAATTAACCTGGGAAATACTAAACCTATATTTAGTATAGGTTTAATTTGAAAAATTAACAAATAAAAATATATTAGCTAAGTAAAGCTCATCAAACATTAAAATTTTCTTTGTTCATCTTGTTTTTATGAATCTTAAAGTATTTGAGAGAAATCAGTTATTTTATCCAAAATTTTAGTATGATTAAGTCATTTAATGTTGACATTACAATTAAGGAAGGGTTTATGTTTTGTTTTAAGGTCACAGAGTTGTAATGTGTGGTAAGATAGCCTAATATTGAGAAAGAAGAATACTGAAAGATTGTCTTTATTTTATTTTATTTTATTTTTTTAAAGATTTATTTATTTATTTATTTATCCCCCCCTTGCTGCTTGTGTTTGCTGTGTCCATTTGCTGTGTGTTTTCTCTGTGTCTGCTTATCTCCCCCTTGCTGTGAGGTCTTGCTGCATCAGCCCACCGCGCTGCGCGGGCCGGCCTGCCCTCACTTCCCGGGGCCTCCCATATGGTAAACGGGAGCTCTGTCGATTGAGCCACACCCGCTTCCCTGAAAGATTGTCTTTAATCTTCTCATTTTGACAACAAGCCGGATAAAATACATTTATTTCTAGCATTTTCCAGGGATCAATGTCAGAAGCATATTTGTTTAGTATTTCTCTCAACTATTTTACAGTAACAGATGGATTGAAAGACCATATAAATAGAAAAGCTAACCACATGTGGTTGTTTCCTCCCATAGAAAGGCATTGGAATATGAACATCTTCCTCTTAAAGTTAATATTTCTAAGTAATTACAATTAAATTGGATTTTTTTTTTAAAAACCAAATCACTTTAAATGTGCTATGGGATCTTGGTACTTAAAGGAATTCTTTAAAATATCATTTGTTATAGCAAAGAGTCCTTCAACTTAATCATACAATTATTTAAATAGCTTACCTTTTATTTCTATAATTGCAAGAACATTAATAGTTGGGCCGCACAACAAAATGGATACTCTTCAAAACATTCCGTATTTAATTTTTCACTACTTACAAACCATTTCTTTATTACTCCTGTTCATACATTTAATCATCAGTCGATATTAATCTGCTACCAAATACCTGGTACAAAAAGGCACATAGAAGAATAAGTAGATAGTCCTAGCTAACTGGTGAGTAATGACAAGGATATAAAGAACAAGATAAAACAATGCAATTAAATACTAAATTTATAAGAAGAAATAACTGTCTTCTTATATTGGAAGAAGAAGGAAATAGGTGAGACTGAAGAAAGATGTGTGACCTCCATCCTTGAAGGATGGATAAGACTTAAGAAGGAAAAAATATAGATTAAAACATTACAAAACATTAGAGGAGTAAAGACCCAAAGATAAGAATCAACAAGTCTGGGTTCAAGGGATTGAGAAGAAAGCTCTGAATAGAGTAAAGCATATGCTTCTTGATGCCCAGCCTAGTCCTGCTGTTGAGAACTCAGGTTCTGTTTGTAAGATAAGGAGGCAGAGTTTTCAGATAGTCTATATCTGCACTATACTGTAAGTATAAAACTGGTTACAAATAATAAATGAATTTTCTGCCCATGTCATCTAGTAAAGGTTAAAAATGTGCCTGAATCTGTTATGTACACGCTTCTATCAGTTAGAAATATGATTGGCTGCAGTTTGCAGAAAACCCTGTTTGTTACCTGTATGCATGGGACATACTTAACTAAAAAAAATTTCATGGTTTATCTAAATTCAAATTTAACTGGGTTAAATTTAAATTTTACTAGGGTTGACAGATCTAGCAATCCTACGTGGGGGGTGGGCATGAAAGGGAGGCCCAGCATAATCTCTGCCCTACAATGGCTCATTCTTCCCTGATTGTGAAACAACTGCTTTACAATTACACTGAAAATGAAGTATTCAGAAGCAATAAATAATATATTAAAATAACCTGGAGGACTGTTTTGAGACTGGAGATTCTTCTAGGCTTACCTTGCATGAGATTCATTACTATAATGAGCTATTGTTATAGAAGAAAGTGTGGTCCTACTTCACAAATCCTTCAGGTGGGTTGTGGTAGAAGAAAATAGCTACACATTTGGAGTTGAAGTTGAGAGTCCACATTTTAGACTAGGTTTAGACTAGGTTTAAAATTTCTGGCTTACAATTTACTATCTGTGCAACCTTGGGCCTTTGTTTTTCCATCTGTAAAACTGAATACTTATTTTATTTTGAGTTTGATTTGTATGGCTACTTGACACTTAAGTGTTCAGTAAATGTTGTTATACTTTCCTAAAATGTACCATATTAAATTGCTTGTATGCTACTTAAAATTTATTAGAGTTTATTATTTATTTAAAATGTATTACAAGATTCTCTGGCTTTTTTTGTAAAAGGAAAAAACAAACCAACCAACAGAAAACTCACACTGAGACCTGTTTTGGAAGGCTTCTTATGCCATAGAATAATATAAGCGTGTCTTCTGCTCTTTCAGGTATTTACTCGAGAGTGTATGAGCCACTACCTAAGAGTATTTAACTTCCTGTGGAGGGCTAAACGGATGGAATATATCCTTACTGACATACGAAAAGGACATATGTGTAATGCAAAGCTCCTGAGAAATATGCCAGGTAGAATACTAATCAAATAAGCAATCAAAATAAATTGGGTACTAACCTTACATATGTTTATCAAAAACTTTGCACTGTGTGTGGTTTCCAGCAACTCAGCAAAAACCTAACTGCATAATAATATTGAATTTAAAAATGATTCATTATGTTGCTTATGGTTTTGGCTTTTGTTAAAAGGCTCGTTTGTAATACTGCCTTCAGTGGAATTCAGAAAAAAAATGGAGTTGTTAGTCTTTTTTCAGACTCTGATGTTTCTTTTAGAATTATTTGTTTTCACTCTAGTGTTTATAGATGTATTTTTTTTTTTAATTGCCAGTTTTTAAGTAAAGAAAGCCATTTAAATAAATTATTGGCTCTTTTAGAATTCACTTAGCCGGTGTTTTAATTAAATTCTTGTTGGGAATTGCTTTAATGTTTTGTTTGGGTTCATAAACTCTAGGACATAGAACTATTTCATAATATTTTGCTGTTTAAAACTGTATAAAAAATTCTCAGGTGTTACATAGTCAAGTTTACTTTAATATTACAAATATTCAATGACTACAGTTAATTTTGAAATCTTTATATTGAAATTGATTTTGTAAAAACCTTCGAGGAAGTATTTAAATATGTCTTCAGAGAAGAATTAAACTGTATATACCTTTAATCCTTTCATTGGTGAAAAGTAATTAATTATAATTATAAAAAGGAGCAATGCTTTGAAGAAAAGACTGCATCACCGTTCCTTCTTTATTAGGTTAAAGGCTGATCTCTTGAACTGCTACCAAAGTTCCAAATAATGACATTTATGGAAAGCTGCTAGACAGTACCTTATATCTGTCTGAGCCAACGTCAAAATTCGGGATTATCAGGTTTTACTCGGTATTAGTATTTACTGTATTCCCAGCACGTTTTTTCCAATGGGGCATGATACTCTTATGATCCTGACCTAGCTTCCTCTGGACTAATTTTTCAGAGAAAAAATTAATAGTAGGAATCCTCTGAAATAGCTAAGAGAAAAGTGAGAGGGAACATTTTCTTCCAAACACTTTAATGGCTATGGAAAATGAATATTACCTTCATAGTTGTCCCCCTCTTCCTAGAGAATGTGGATTGACAGGCATATGGGTTGCCTCTTTAAATGGAGGCAAGACTGAGAATCAGTCACAGAGAGGACTTCATTCTAAGGCTTCCAGCTCTGCATCTCTTTGCTGTTTCCATTATATCATATAGCATTTCTCTAGGTATATCATAGGATTACTCACTTTCTTAACTGGGTATATTCTTTAAAGTTATTCAATTTGCCCACAGTGCTCCTTTACTCTAAATTTTTTTGAAATGCTCTTGATTAGGTCACTATAGTCTATCATCTATAATTGGGTTCACTGTGTTATACAGTTGTATGTTTTATCTTTTAATTTTTATTCTAGTAATATATACGACCTAAAGTTTGCCCTTTTAATCACATTCATCTATAAAATAAAATTCAGTGCTGTTAATTACACTCAAAATAATGTGCTACCATTATCACCATCTATTCCCAAACCTTTTTTTTTTTTTTTTTCATTCCCAAACCTTTAAAATCAACCTATATAGAAATTCTGTACAAATTAAGCATCAGCTCCCCATTCTTTAATTTCATTCTATCCCCTGGTAACCTATATTCTAGATTCTAACCCTGAGTTTGCTTATTATAATTTGTTCATATCAGTGAGATTGTACAATATTTGTTCTTTTGTGTCTGGCTTATTTCACTCAGCATAATGTCCTCAGTGTTGATCCATGTTTTTGCATGCATCAGGACTTCATTCCTTTCTACTGCTGAATAATATTCCATTGTATGTATATACCATATTTTGCTTATCCATTCATCAGTTGATGGACACTTGGGCTACTTCCATCATATGGCAATTATGAATAATGCCGTTGTGTACATCCGTTTGCAAGTATCTGTTCAAGTCCCTTCTTTCAATTCTTCTGGGTATAAACCTAGTAGTGGGATTGTCGGATCATATGGTAATTGTATACTTAGTTTCTTGAGGAACTGTCAAACTGTCTTCCACAGTGGCTATACTCTTTTACTTTTCTACCAGCAATGAGGGAAGTGTTCCTGTTTCTCTGCATCCTCTCCTACATGTGTAGTTTTCTGTTTTTCAATAGTAGCCATTCTAGTGGGTATGAAATGATATCTCATTGTGTTCCCCCCACCCTACGAGATGGCTCCCTCGTCTGTTTGCTTGTTGTTTTTGCTCGTTGTTTGCACTCATTGTCTGCTTGTTGTTTTTGCTTATTGTCTGCTTATTTTATTTTTGCTCGTTGTCTGTGTTTTTCTTTTTAGGAGGCACCAGGAACCGAACCCAGAACCTCCCACGTGGGAGGCGGGCGCTCAACTGTTTGAGCCACATCCATTCCCTGCTCTTTTTTTGTTTTTGTTTTTGCTTGTTGTCTGCTCTTTGTTTTTGCTCGTTGTCTGCTCATTGTTTTTGCTCGTTGTTTGTCTTCTTTAGGAGGCACCAGAAACCAAACCTGGGATCTCTCATGTGGGAGGCGGGCACCCAACTGCTTGAGCCACATCTACTTCCCCTCTCATTGTGCTTTTGATTTACATTTTCCTAATAGCTCATGATGTTGAACATCTTTTTTTTTTTTTAATATATTTTTTATTTTTAAAGAAGCTTTAGATGACATCAATATTACATCAGAAATATAGGGGGTTCCCATATATCCCCCTTACACGCACTTTCCCACATGAACAACATCTTTCATTCGTGTGGTACATTTGTTACAATTGATGAACACATATTGAAGCATTGTACTAGCCAAGGACTATAGTTCACATTATAGTTTACACTTTGCCCTGCTCAATTTTATAGGTTTTGATAAAATGTATATGGCCTGTATCCATCATTGCAGTGTCATGTAGCACAATTCCAATGTCCCCAAAATGCCCATGTTGCATCTGTTCTCTTTCCTTCCCCTCAGAACCTCTGGTGGTCACTGCCTTTACATCAGTGCTACTGAGGGATTATTACCAAGCGCCAACTAGCAATGCACCTGGAAAAGGCCTTGACCATAGGGGGAAGTGGTAAATACAAATGAGTTCTTATGGCTAAGAGATTTCAAAGTGAGTCGGAAGGTCATTCCAGAGGTTACACTTATGCACATCTCAGCAGGATCTCATTGACTGCCACAGTAAATATTGCCTCAAATAACGGGGCTCCTGAGGGCTTTAGAGACATCCAAACACTATAGGCAGGGCAGACAGCTCAGGAGCTTGGCGCCCTGCCAGTGGGCCTTACCTTGGAATTTATGCTCCTCAGTGTGACAGAGTTGGACTCATTTGTGGTTTCCCTACACATGGCTCTTTTGCCCCTTCTATTTGAACCTATAGTTAATACTATACTTGATAGGTGTATGTCCAAGAGACTTAAATCTTTTGGTCCATCCATGTGCCAGGTGGGCCCTGAATCTCAGCAGAGTTGCAGCACCTACTCTCCAGTTTATTAGACTCACCCAGGACAACTAATAAGGTGATGATGATGGATAATGCCCATCCCAAAGAACAGAGAGTCTGCAACTGTAAGCAAGATAGTTCCATCCATCTGCCTCATGGGATATAAGCCCCCTCTCAATTAGAGGCAGAGTGGGCATCACCCTCCCAAAATCCCCAAGATTGGGCAATGAACAATGAACTAAAGTGGACTTACTATTATTCTATTGTAGACTTATTGTTATTCTAGGAACGGAAGAGCTTTTACCATTGATGTGGAGGCAGTGGCTACCGCAGGTTCTGAGGGGAGGGAGAGGGAAAAATAGGTGTAATATGGGGACATTGGAATTGTCCTGCATGACGTTACAATGATGGATACAGGCCATTATGTATTTTGTCATAACTTACAAAATGGCGTGGGTAAGAGTATAATTATAATGTAAACTATAATCCATGGTTAGTGACAATGTTCCAATATGTGTTCATCAATTGTAACAAATGTACCATACTAAAACAAATAAATTTAAATGAAAAAAAAAGAAAATTTAGGGATTCCCATATACCCAACCTCCCCCCACTCTCCCAGTCTCCCCCATTAATAACATTTTACATGTGTGTGGTACATTTGTTACAGTTGATGTACAAATATTGAAGCATTGCTACTAACCATGGTCAGTGGTTTGCATTATGGTTTACATTTTGCCTGAACACTTTTATAGGTTTGACAAATTTAAAATGTCCTGTGTCCATCATTGTAAGATCATGCAGAACAATTCCTATGCCTTGAAAATGCTCTCCCTCCCCCTCTCCCTCCCCCTCTCCTCAGAGCCTATGGTAACCACTAAGTTTCAAATTTTGAAGAATAAGGTTCATAGTTACATGCAATAATATGCTTGACATATTGGCCTGTTTTCATATTTTAGGCACTGCCTATGTTCTTGAGAGATTCTTGCCCTTCTAATTTAGAACATAGCAGGACTCCCCAGGATAGGAGTTTAATATTTTCTTGTTTATTGTGTGGGTCTCCACCCATTGAGATAACACACTGTGATAAGATGAACACTTTCATATTCCATAGAGGTATGCCCCAGGTGTGCCCTATCCTGCATATCATCCCATGTACTTTTTAGCCATTGATATATCCTTTTTGGAGAGATGTCTGTTCACATCTTTGCCCATTTGTTAATTTATATTGTTTGTCTTTTTGTGGTTGAGTTGTCGTATTTCTTTGTACTGGATATTAAATTTTTATTGGATATGTGGTTTTCTTCCTTTGAGAAAACCTTTTCTCCCAGCTTCATTTGTTGAAGAGACTATTCTTTCCCAACTGAGTGGACTTGGCAGCCTTGTCAAAAATCAACTGGCCATATGAGAGGGTCTATTTCTGAACTCTCAGTTCAATTCTCTTGGTCAATATATATATATCCTTGTGCCAATACCATGCTGTTTTGACCACTGTAGCTTTGTGATATGCTTTAAAGTCAGGAAGTTTGAGTCCTCCAACTTCGTTCTTCTTTTTCAAGATGTTTTTGTGACTATTCGGACCCCTTACCTTTCCAAATAAATTTGAAAATTGACTTTTCCATTTCTGCAAAGTAGGCTGTGGGCAATTTGATTGGATCACATTGACTCAATCATTTTCAGTAGAATTGACATCTTAATGATATTTAGTCTTCCAATCTATGAACACAGAATATCCTTCCATTTATTTAGGAATTCTTTGATTTCTTTTAGCAGTGTTTTGTAGTTTTCTATGTACAAGTCTTTTATCTCCTTGCTGAAATTTATCCCTAGATATTTGGCTTTTTTAATTGCTTATTGTAAATGGAATAAAAAAAAAAATTCCACCTCAGATTATTGCTCATTACTAATATATACAAACTACTGACATATATATATATATATAAATTAATTTTGAAATACATATATATATATATATACATGTATTTCAAAATTAATTTATTATTTTTTTTTTGAGATAGCAGGGCCAGAGATTGAACCTGGGACCTCATATATGGGAAGCTGGCACTCAACCACTGAACCACATTGGCTTCCCTGATTTGGTTTTATTGTTTGTTTTGCTTATTGTTTGTTTTTGTTTTTTTCAGGAGGCACCCGGAACCAAACCCCGGGCCTCCCATTTGGGACGCAGGTGCTCAACTTCTTGAGCCACAGCCTCTCCCAAAACTACTGATTTTTGTGTGTTGATTTTGTACACCTCCACTTTGTTGAATTTATTAGCTCTAGTAGCTGTGTTATAGATTTTTCAAGACTTTATATGTATATGGAATCATGTCAACTCCAAATAGTGAGATTTCTTTCTTTTCCAATTTGGATGCCTTTTATTTCTTTTTCTTTCCTGACTGCTCTGGCCAGAACTTCTTGTACAATGTTCAATAACAGTCGTGACAGTGGGCATCCTTCTCTTGTTCCAGATCTTACAGGGAAAGCTTTCAGTCTTTCGTACTAACTATGATGTTAGTTGTGGGATTTTCATATATGCCCTTTATTATGTTGAGGAAGTTTCTTTCTATTCCTAGTTTCCTATCAAGGAAAACTAGTTTCCTAGTTTTCTATCAAGAAAGAATGCTGGATTTTGTGAAATGCCTTTTCTTCATCAATGGAGACAATGGTGTTTTTTTTGTTTTCCTTTGTTTTGCTGGTGTGGTGTATTATATTAATGGATTTTCTTATGTTAAACCAACCTAGCATACCTGGGATAAAATTCACTTGATCATTTAATGGTGTTTAATTCTTTTAATGTGGAGTTAGATTTGATTTGCAAGTATTTTGTTGAAGATTTTTGCATCTATATTCATAAGAGAAATTGGTCTGTAATTTTCTTGTAGTAATCTGACTTTGGTATTTGGGTGATTTGGCCTCATAGAATTAGTGTTCCCTCCTCTTCAATTTTTTGGAAGAGTTTGAACAAGATTGGTATTAATTCTTCTTGGAATGCCTGGTAGAATTGACCTGTGAAGCCATCTGTTCTTGGGCTTTTTTATTTTGGGAGGCTTTTGATGACTGATTCAGTCTCTTTATTTGTTAATGGTCTGTTAAGGTCTTCTCTTCCTTCTAGAATTTGTGTAGGTTATTTGTGTGTTTCTAGGAATTTGTCCATTTCATTTAGGTTGTCTAATTTGTTGGCATTCAGTTGTTCATAGTATCCTCTTGTGATATTTTTTATTTCTGTGGGGTCAGTAGTAAAGTCTCCCATCTCATTTCTGGTTTTATTTATTTGCTTCTTTCTGTTTTTCTTTTCAGTCTAGCTAAGGGTTTGTCAATTTTGTTGAGCTTCTCAAAGACCAACTTTTGGTTTTGTTAATTCTCTTTTGCTTGTTTTCTCAATTTCATTTGCTTCTGCTCTAATCTTTGTTATTTCTTTACTTCTATTTGCTTTGGGATTAGTTTGCTGTTCTTTTTCAAGTTCCTTCAAGTGTGCAGTTAGGTCTTTTATTTTAGCTCTTTCTGCTTTTTAATGTAAGCATATAGGGCTATAAATTTCCCCCTCAGCACTGCCTTGTTTTTTGCATCCCGTAAGTTTTGATATGTTGTGCTCTTGTTTTCATTTGTCTCAATATATTTACTGATTTCCCTTGCAATTTCTTCTTTGACACACTGGTTGTTTAAGGGTGTGTTATTCAACTTCCATATATTTGTGGATTTTCCAGTTCTCTGCCTGTCCATTCCATTATGATCAAAGAAGTACTTTGTATAATTTTTCATTCTTTTATTGAGACCCAGCATGTGGTCTATCCTGGAGAATGATCCATGTGTACTTGAGAAGAACGTATATCCTGCTGTTTTGGTGTGTAATGGCCTGAATATGTTTGTTAGTTCTTGTTTATTTATCAAATTATTCAAGTTCTCTGTTTTCTTATTGATCTTTTATCTAAGTATTCTATCTTGATGAGAGTGGTTTGTTGAAGTCTCCAACTATTATTGTAGATGTGTCTTTCTCTTTTTGGTTTTGCGAGTGTTTGCCTTATATATTTTGGGGCACTGTAGTTAGGTGCCAAGATATTTACGATATTTCTTCTTGGTGTATTGCCCCTTTAATTAATATGTAGTGTCCTTCTTTTTCTCTTATAATAGCTTTTGATTTAAATTCTCTTTTATCCAATATTAGTATAGCTACTTCAACTCTTTTCTCGTTACTATTTTGCATGAAATATCTTTTTCCAGCCTTTCACTTTCAACCTATTTGTGTCTTTGGGTCTGTGGTGAGTCTCTTGTAAACAACATATAGTAAGATCATGCTTTTTAATCCATTCTACCAATCTGTGTCTTTTGATTGGGGAGTTTAATCCATTAAAATTCAGTATCATTACTCTAAAGGCAGTACTTACTTTAGCTATTTTGCCCTTTGATTTTTATATGTCATACCTTTTTTTTTTGTCTCTGTTTTCCTTTATTGCAACCTCCTTTTCTTTGTAGTTGATCTTTTGTGGATGTATTAGACTGATCCTTTCTCATTTTTGTTTCTGTATATTTTTAACTACTTTCTTTGTGGTTACCTTTGGGTTTATATATATATATATATA
>JAQZBX010020771.1:18740-32852 GCA_029593785.1 Cabassous unicinctus | reverse complement strand
TTTTTAAAGACTAACCTACTGTTTTTTCCACCCAAAGCTTGTCAGGCAGACCACAGCAGCAGTGTACAAAGGGACACAAATTGCTGTACAAACTGTATGACAGGCATCTTCCTTGTTACAGTCAATGCCTTTTAGTGTTCTGTCCTTTTGGCTTTTGGAACTTGTAGTCTCCAGTGCTTGCCAATTGGGTGTGGGTCTATGGACAATATTAAGTTGTTTCCTGGCCATGATTAAGTACTTCTCTAGTGGCAACTTAGCTTATAAGATCTTAGTTTGGTGTCGTTCCCCAGGGATAAAAGCCCTCAATATATCATGCCATTCCTTTTCTGTTTTTCCTCTTCTTTCCATCCTTCCAGCCTGCTCTGTCTAAACTTCTGTAGAATTCTATTTGTATATTTTATGCCAGCTTGTATTATGGAAGTACATGTACTGAGTTTCTCTCCAAATCCTTGAGCCTCGAAACTGATCTGATTTATTTTAGTTTCTTCCAAAGAACTCAATAAATACTTCTGAGTGAATGAATACATGAACGAAATTGTTGGTGCATTTAAAGAGAAACTGTGGTCAACTCTATGTGCAAAAGATGGAAAGAAGAGCTGGAAGGGACACATTCTTGGGTTCAGCTTCCCTTCTTGGTGTTTGTAGGTCCAAACAGAGGTGCAGTGATCTTGTATATTCTTCATTGGGTATGGTGCTGTGGAAGGAACATGCATGGAGTAGTGAGAGGGCAGGTGGCCACTAGACTTGTTATCCTGATCACCTGGGCAGACTGAAATGTGACATCTTTCCCATTGGGAAGACTGATGATTCATTAGACCTCATTTACAAAGATGAGGAGGGGCATAAGCAGAAAAATGCACTCTTTGGAGAAGAAGGTTTGGTCTTTGGAGAATTAGTCAAATGAATTTTATCCTGATGGTTCACAGACCCAGATGTCCCATCTTCCACCCAGACATTTCTGCTGGAGAGTTCAAAGGACTAAAGTCATGAAATTTAGTGTAAGGTGTAAAGGCAACACCAGCATTAGGTTTTATGCCTCTGTTTCTGTAGGTCAGATTTAGTAGGGTGGTGCTCTTGGCCACACAATTAAACAAGACCGTAAGTTCCCGGTACTAAATTTAGTCATAGTTACCTGTCAATAGTTATGCTGCCCTTTGCCTCCACGTGAGAGGGGAGTAACTTTCAACACTTTCATTCTTTGGAAGCAAGTACTCTTTAGCTATCATAGTATGCACTCACAAAAACTCAATCTCTTCTTCTTTGGAACAAAGGAATATGTTTCAGTCTGAGTTCCAACAGAGAAACAGAATAAGTAGTGCACATATGTGTGTGTATATTAGTGTGTGTGTATTCATATAAATAAATATGTAAAGATTTAATGCAAGGAATTGCCTTATACAATTGTGGGGGCTGCCTGGGCAAGTACAAAATCCACAGAGCAGCCCATCAGGAAATTTAGGCTGCCAGCTCTGGGGCAGGAGCCAGTGCTGCATTCCACAGGCATAATTTCTTCTTCCTTAGTGAAACCTTAGTTCTGCTCTTCAGGCCTTTGAACTGATTGGATCAGGACTACCCAGATTATGGAAGATAATTTCTTTTACTTAAAGTTAACTAACTGTAGATGTTAATCACAGATGCTAAGTACCTGTCACAAGAATATTAAAGGAAATGATGAAGGTTGGTTTCCTTCAGTTCTAACTGGACAACCTTCATCATTTCCTTTAATATTCTTGTGACAGGTTTTCACTCTCTTGAGCGTTTTTGTTGAACTTATAGAAATCTACTTGCATTGTTCTTGAGGCTCAGAGGTTGAAAATATATCCTCAGGTGTCCCGGTTCAGAACATGGTATGAAAAGAAGATAAGATAGGGATGTGCTTTTAACATTCTGAGGATGTTTTTGCTGGTTCCTTCTCTAAAAGTTGGTATGCCCAAGGTGCTGTCCCAGGCCTTCTCTAACTACGAGCTCTGCCTCAGTGTTCTCATCCTGCTCAGTGGCTTTAGATACGTCATCTTTGTACCGACTCCCCAATTCATCACTCCTGCCCTGACTGTAGTGACAAAAATGGCAAATCCCTATTTCGATTCTTCATTTAGGTATCTAATGGACCCTCAGACTTCACAATTCAAAAGAGGACAGTTGATTCCATACCCCGTCCCCAATCTATTTCTTCCAATTTCTCCCATCTCAAATAATTTTTGGTTTAAGCCAAATATCTCAGAGTCATTTATGATTCTACCCTCCACATCCAATCAATGACCAAGTCCTATGGATTCGACCCCCTAAAATAGATCTTAAGTCCTTCTTTCTAACTCCATTGACTCAACTCTATTGCAAAAAATCCATCATCCTTTGTCTAAATGGATGCAATAGCCTTCTTATCTGGTTTTGCTGTTCTTACTGTTGCCTGCCTACAAGTTTCCTTATTTAAATCCAAGTAATCTTTTCACAATGTTGTCATATTAGAAACCCCCTCTCCAGTTTAATGCCCTCTAATGCCTTTCTATTGCAATTAGTCTAAAATGCAAACTCTTTACCATGGTCTGCGACTTCCTGCTTCCTTCATAGACCTTATCTCATACTGCTTGCCCCATGGCTCATGATAACCTGCCTACTCTGATCTCATTTTCCTTCCTCACATATGCTGGCCTGTTTCTAGTCCAAGATTTTGCTTTTGCTTTTCTTTCTCCATGGGACACTTTACCCTGAGAGCTCACATGACTAGTTCCCTCTCCTCCTTCAGATCTCAAAGTGAAAGTCACCTCCTCAGAGAGGCTTTCCTGTCCATCCTATCTAAAGTGGTCATCCCTACCAACTCCCCTCCCCATCCCCTGCTGGCCGTTGTTTATTTATTTATTATTTATCAATACCTACTAGAATGTACTCTTGTGAAGGCAGGATCTTTAACATTCCCTCCCTTCCCCCCCTTCTTTCCCTCCTTCCCTTCCTTCCCTCCTTCCCTTCCTTCCTATTCACTGAATAAGATAGTGTCAGGCACAGAGTATTTGCTTGATAAATGCTATTCGAATGGTTGGATCAATACTTAATCATTTTATTTTATTTTTTTAAAGATTTATTTATTTATTTATTTATCCCCCCCTTGCTGCTTGTGCTTGCTGTGTCCATTCGCTGTGTGTCTTCTCCGTGTCTGCTGATCTTCCCCTTGCTGTGAGGTCCTGCTGCATCAGGCCCTCACGCCGCGCGGGCTGGCCTGCCCTCACAAGGAGGCCCCGGGAAGCGAACCCGGGGCCTCACACATGGTAAACGGGGCCTCTATCGACTGAGCCACTCCCGCTTCCCTAATCATTTTATTATGCGTTTGGTCTGTAGCAATGTACTAGGCAGACAACTTTAAGGGGAGATCTACAATGACTGTCAGGTTCCTTTTGTGGGTCTTAACACACATCTGGATCTTATCATCATCCACATATAATTTGGGTTGATTTTTCCTCAATGTACTAACATACATTTGTCCTCATTGTTTCTTATCTACCAATTGTCAGCCCTATCACCTAGCTTCTGGGATCTTGAGTTAATGCATGGCAATTTATTACATAGGGGAGTTATTGCTGTCTGATCAATTAGAAAATTCATAAAAATGTTAAAATAAGACTTTTCCAGACACCGGGTCCTGGGGATCTGTTTGCATCATCTTCATCTAGAGAAAAGCTCATTTATCCTTCATTTTAAAAAACCCTCAAGGTCAGTTCCTTATTTAAAACAAAACCATGTCTTAGTCGTCATAGCATCTAGGGAACTAAAGCATATATTTTAGAACATATTAGCAACCCAAAAGTTTGTTGAATGAATAATGAAAGTTTTATGTACTGAAGTCTTTAGAAAAGCTAAATAAATTATATATTTTTAAATAATCAGTATTTATTCTTACTATGCCTTTTATTTTCATCCTTCACCTTGATGCTCAAAGTTAAAATCCTGAGCTAAATTTAGAGGGTCTGCTTTTCTTCCTGAACTGGTTTTTCTGACTCTATCTCAATGGTGTCTCTGGGCATGTATTCCACAGTATTATTGGTGGTGATTGCCTATTGCTTTCACTCCCAGATTTCATATTTTCTCTGTTCCCCAGAAGTAGTGGTGGAGAAGAAAAAGGGATGTGAGGAGTTTGGGATAATGGTCTCTTTATCATATAAGAGACTTGGGAAACAACCACATCAATTCTGAGGGCTTGAATGAGATTTTTTCTCCCTGCTCTATAGAGTTTAAATGAAAAGAGTCGGTTGCAGTGTTTCCCTCCTGCCCTCCTCCCTAACCCCACCTTCAAGGCTGGAAGCAAATCTCTTTCTCTTTAGCAAAAGGGAAACTCTGGATAACATCACAGAATTCCATTAGTATTGTTCATAGACCTTTTAAAACTGAAGTTGAGAATGAGCATAAATTGGTTGCAACAAAGGGGGAATGGAAAAGAAGGAACACAGCAACGGGGTGGGGGTGGCTGGGACAAAGAAGAACGGAAATATGGGTGAGATTCCAGGGATAGGATGTGCTAGGGACTTCAGATGAAGTTTTGCAAAAGTTCCTCTCATCCTTTTGCTTCTACAAGCAACTCATTGTTTTTACCTCATTAGACATGCTAATTAATTGATTAACTAATTAATTAATTTTGTGTCTACTTTAACTCCTACTCTTCCTGCATACTTACTTTGGGCTCTGGAGTCAGACTGCCTGGGTTCAAATCCTGGCGTTTCCACTTAATTTGATATTTATGTGACCTTGGACAAGTTGCTGAAATTCTCTATGCTTCAATGAAATGAAGATACATCTGTAAAGTGGGGCACATAGTTTAAAGAATTGTTGTGGGGATTAAATGAGTTCATATATGAAAAGGACTGAGAAGACTAACACATAATACGGCCTCAATAAATAGTAATTGTTGTTTTTATTAACATCCGTCATCTTCATCATCATCATCTTTATTTCTCCCAAGGAGCCTAGCACGTCAGTATTTTCTTAATGGAAATAATTTTTCAAATGATTCATGACATTGTGAAAGAATTTTAAAGTGGAAGGGCTCAGAAGTCAGGCAGTTTGTTGGATAGAAAATGTAGCCTGTCCCAGATAATGTCGAGAAGATTGGACAAGGAAGAAGGATTGAGACAAGGAAAAAAGTTAAGAATAAAGAGTGGATCGAATGCTACATGCACAAGGTAAGCATGGAATTAATAGTTTCTATTTCAGGGCTGTGTAGCAGGTGCTTTTGTGGCTTCATATTACATCTCCTCTGCTCACTTGTGATCTGGGATGCTGTGGTCAGGGTAGGGGGTGGTCGTCCATGGGAGCTTACACGCACACTGACAGTGCCCCCACTTAACCACCAGCTGGCCTCTTTTCTCTTTCTATTCAGGACCTCCTCAGACACCACTGGAACCAGCTTGGCCACTGGGCAAGTGTAGCCTAGAAATGTGGGCAACTTCATGTTCCTAAGGCAACCCTCAATGATACCCCCAGCCTCCAGCCCCGCTAGGTGAACTTTCTGAAAGGCATTCTCTTTGCTTCTTGGCATCGACCGCCCCCCCCCCCATTGCCTGTAATCTTTAAAACACATACCCTCACACTCTCATATTGGTTTTTCCTATTTCTCAGTATCCCTCTCCCTCTCCCTCTCCCTCACTCCTACTTTCTGGGACATCTTCCCAAATATTGTACACAAATCCTTGGCCCTGTCTCAGGCCCTGTTTTGGGAAGAACCCAAGCTAAGAATAAAATGAAAGAAAGCGTGTAGGATAATTGTAAGCCAGTGTTCATTTGGAATGATTTTAGCATTCTTTCTGGTACATACCTTCCTGTTAAAATACGTTGGAAATATTTCAGTATCTCAACTTCTTTTAACTATATGGGAACCTTCTTGAGGTCAAGGACAATTTGTTACATGTATTTTATATACCTTACCCTCCCTCACTCAGTGGTAGGCAGATTTGTTGATGGATTGGTTTTCTAGTTGAATTTCACAATCCTCTTGAGACTGTCATTCACAGAAATCTAGTTTTACCAGTGGGGAATCAATGGCAAATGACAAATAAGCCCTATTAGTTTGGGAATTTTAGTTTTTAAGAACAGGGCCTCATATGATCCTGTTGGCTGAAGACCAGCTGTGACCTCTGCAAGTAACCATCTCTCTCTAGAGGTAATCATGATCACCTCTGTGGGCTGCCTCTATTTTTTTTTTTAGGAAGTACTGGGCATTGAACCCAAGACCTTGTACATGGGAAGGAGGCACTCAATCACTTGACCTACATCCACTCCCTTTCCGCTTATCTTGATGCCTCTTCATCTAATGGTGGAGAAGTGCCTCGGCTTTCTGTTTTTCGATCCGTTCACAAGAGAAAGAAATTAATTCTTTTGGAAGGATATTATGTAAGGCACTTGTCTAAGGAGCATAAAGCAATTTTTCCAAATTAGTGACTGAACAAGTCAGTAAAAAGAGTCAAAATAAAGTAAAACTAGTCAGTATTTTGAAACATTTGGTACATCTAAAACGTCAATTTATCTTTTTCAGCCGTAACTCATATTCCCTCATAAAGAGATCTGTGAAAAGAGCTGTGGTCTGGCGTGACATCCACACGTCTACCTCCTAGAGAATTACAATAGCATTGATTTGATTAAGAAAAGAAATAGTCCATTAGGATCAATGATAGGGCCACATGTAAACCATGCAATTGGAAAGACAGGAATCATTTCAGTGATTTAATACATGCAAAGTGCTTGGAATTGTTCCTGGCACAGGGTGAGTATTCAGTAAATTTAGTTCTGATGATGATGGATGAATAACAACTGCAAAAACAGTGGGGGAAGAACCCTAACGCCTTCAATTTGTACTTTTCCCTTGTGATTTATAGTTAGCGCATACCAGATACTTTAAGGATAGGTAAAAATAGTCCCTGCATTTGTTAAATGCAATTCCTTTATAAAAATAAGGTAGTAAGAGCCACCACCACCCTTAGCTGCCTGCCTATTCAGAGTGAAGAAATTGGAAGTGGGTCTTATGATCAGAGCAATGTGGAGTTCGACATGAGATGATGAAACAATACTGTCGACAGTAGATTTCTAGCCCTTGTCAGAACCTTATTTTCATTGTGGTTTGTTAGTATTATAAAGAGGTGTCAAGTTAACAAAAAATGAACAGAACCCTTTTCCTGGACACGGCAATGTGCTCAGCCACAAATAGTTCACTGGGAGATTTTGGGAGACATGCGTCTGTGCCTCATATTTGGCACACACAAGATACGGGGCAGATGGTAGATAAGGCCATGCCCCTGTCATATGTTATTACTGACATATTTCTCCCAAAGCAGTGCTGCTAGTTATTATGAAAGCAGGGCAGGTTTGAGTGGAGAAAGGATATGCTGCAGTTGAAAGGAAATAGAGAGTAACTTCTAACACATACTGGGAGGCTGTCTTTTAACTTTTACCTTGTTGTCCTTTGAAGCAAATAAAGGGATTGCTGCAATACTGATGTGCTCCATGTCTTCAAGAAAGTAACATATCCAGGTTTGTTATTCCCCTGAATTACATTTTTTTCAGACACGTATCAGGCAAAGAAGTCAGGGAGGCATCAGGTTGATAAAACCTCTGTATTGGGAAGAAATTTAGTGAGTATTGTTCAAACCTAAAAATGAAACATCATGCAGGAAACTTTGTTAATCAGCAAACCAATGCCACGCTAGTCAGCACTTTTCATATTTTAGGAGGAATGATGAGAACTAGAACAGTGGGCACATTGGTGAATGTTTTGTAACAAACAAGAACAGATAGGGTACTGCCCGGGGTGCCTTGTGTTCCTTCCTGAGGAGGCTGGCCACGTCCTCGGGAATTGACACAATACTGGCAAGTTGGCATCTATATTATGAGTTCAATAAAAGGGACGGTCCCTGGTCAGGCCAGTTGATGTCCCATCCTGGGAGCGCGTGCTCTGCACAGGTGTTTTCACTCAAGAATTTGGTATCGGCTACTGATTCAGGACTTCCCAGCTGAGAGCTAGATGTTGGTGAGTTTGTATGTAAGACTGCTCTATTTTTCTGTCATTTTGTGACTCTGTTCAATATTGATTTAATCTTTTGATTATGTTATTCTTGTTCCTCACTTTAATTGTCAGTATAGACTTTTTAAACTAGATATGCATATAGGTATTTATACTGCATCCAGCTGGGACTCTGGCCGGAGGTGGGCCACGTGGGTCGGTGTGTCCCCCAGTTTGGTGAGCCTATATCTGTATGTGTGAATATCATGAAGGATTGTGATGCAGCAGTTGGACCTCTGTTTGTAGACAATCCTTTGCCTAGTTTATATTCTCCCAATTATTAACAGAAGTTTAATAAAGTAAATAAATATATGTCTGTGTATTGCTTTCTTATGCTTGGGTTAAGTCATCATATCGATCTATATACACATATACATAGCAAAGCATTAGCAAAGCATTTTATCTAGCAGAACAACCTCTTTGAGCAAATTGCCATTCCTAATTATTCAGTATATTTACCTCCATAGTTCTATCTTTCATCACTCAAGGTGGCCGTGCTTCAAGGGAGCTGCCTCCTCTTATGGAGAAAGTGATGGAAATTTTGTAATATGAAGTTTCAGGCATGCCTTGAATTTGTCTTGATTGTCCCCAAGTCTTGAAGGCCAAGTGAAAATTTGCTTCTTCCTTCTTCAACTGTTCTGTTTTCAGCCATTCCTTTCTCTCTAACAAAATAAGTTCTCAGTAACTATGGCAGCTTTTCGCTAATCTTTTTCTGACCCCAGTTTTGCTCTTACTGCATTTGCACATAACACATATTTCATTTTGGCTTTTATTGTCTGCCTCTCCTCCACAGCCTTAGTGACCATGTCTTGTTCCTTTGTGGAGCTGGCAGGAAGACCACAGCTTTTCACAAAGCAGACACTCAAAAACTGCTTCTTTGATGAAATATTTATTGAATAAATATTACAGTTATCTTGTTAAGTAGCTATCCTAAAAGTATGAAGTTCTTGATAAATTAGAGGCTAGGTGAACAAAGTATTAGGAGTTCATTGGAATCATAGGATATTTAAAGTATATGGAATTTTAGAGGAACTTGAGACTTTAGCTCAGCCTCTTTGTTTCACAGGTGGGGAATCTGGACTTTCTTTGGATAACAAGACCACAGGCCCTGCATTCACAATTTCACTGCTTTGAGTGGAGAGCTGAGGGATTGGCCTGTCAAAGAGTGGTTGTCAAATTAATTCTATGAGCATCATAAGGGCTCTGAATTCTGGCCCCATGGATACAGTGTGTATAAATTCTAAAGATAAGACTCAACCAACTGCTACTAAAAATTTGTGATATTAAGAGCAAAATCAAAGTAATTTTGTAGCTAAACGCCTTCTGATTTCAGCTGACTACAAAGCCAGGATTTAAGAAACAAAGGTGGTGTCAAAAGTACAAAGAACATTGACTGTCTTGAAAACTCTCAGGGCCTCTTCTCTAAGGATTCAGTGTGAGTTGGGGGAGAAGAAAGAAAACAAATATTATCTATAGCTTATCCCATGTCAGGCTCTGTTGCATTTATTAGTCCAGCAATCCTTTAAACCAATGGGTCTCAACCAGGGATTATTTTGCACACTCCCATTCCCCCAGGGGACCTCTGGCAATGTCTGGAAACATCTTTCATTGCCATGAGTGGGGGTGGGATGGGTTGCTATTGGCATCTCTTGGGTAGAGGCCATGGCTGCTGGAAACATACTACAGTGCACAGTATAGCCCCTCACAACAAAGAATTATCCAGTCCAAAGTATCAGTAGTGCCATTTTAGAGAAACCCTGTCGATTAATTGTCCATATATTTACAAGTGAAAAAATAGAGGCTCAGAGTTACCTGGTTGGGCCTTTGGCCTCAGATGTCTCAGGTTCCAAAACTTGGGCCTCCTTACCGCGGCCATACCCTCGAGAGGGTCCAGTGACCTCCAAATATGGGTTTGCATAAGCTGCTGTAACAGGCGGCTTGTTCTGGATCCTCCCCTAGGGATTCTGTTTCATTTGGTGTGGGGTGGAACATGAAATCTGCATATTTTAGCAAGCACCCAGGTCTAGGACTCCATCCACACCGTGAGAAGTTTCCCTACTGTAGGGTGTTGTTCTCTAGGCAATGCTGCTGTCACTGCCTCTGTGGCTAGTGATGTGGCTGCTTTTGCTTTCTCACCTCTTTGCCATCACATCTTCCCTTCCTCTGACTGTGCCTTGGGTAATTGTAATTGTAGCAGTTTGGTATTGTTTATGAACTCCAAAAATAGATATTGGATTATGTTTGTAAACTGGTCTGTTCCTCTGGGCATTTTAGATTATATTGGATTCAGAGGTTTCACTTTTACTTGATTAAATAATGATTAAGGCTTTGATTGGGCCACATCAGTAGGATGTGAAGAAACCACACTACAGAGAAGGGAGATTAGAGTATTGAGCTGAAGCCCTGGGAAGTAAACACACAGGAGAAGAACACAGGAATAGAGACAGCTCTGTATACACAGCAGAGGCCCCAGGAAGAGAGAGAGCTTGATAGTCTACAGCTGACCTTGTGGAAAGACCAGAGCAGCTGAGCCCGGAGAGAAACAAGCCCCAGGAGAGAGATGAGACTTGTCCCAGACTGTGGCTGAGGTTGGAAGAAGCTGGGATCACAGAGCCTTGGGAGGAGGAGGAAGACTGAACCCTTGCAGACATCGCCCGCCATCTTGCATGAACATGTGGCAACAGACTCTGGGTGAGAAATTACGTCTTATGGTACTTTGAATTGGACTCCTTAGGACCTTGTGACTGTAAGCCTCTTCCCCAAATAAATACCCTTTATAAAAACCAACCGATTTCTGGTATTTTGCATCAGCACCCCTTTGGCTGACTAATACAGTGATGGTTAATTTTATGTGCCAACTTGGCTAGGCTATGATGTCCAGTAGTTTGGTCAAACACTAGCCTAGATGTTGTCGTGAAGGTATTTTTTAGATAGTATTAGCATCTAAAATCAGTTGACTTCAAGTAAAGATTACCCTCTATATTGCGGATGTGCTGCATCCAATCAGTTGAAGGCTTAAGAGCAAAAAGTGAGTTTTCCCAAAGAAGAAGAAATTCTGCCTCAGGTCAGCCACATCAACACTTGATTTGAGTTTCCGGGCTGCCAGGATGGCTATAGATTTCAGCCTGCCCTATGGATTTTGGACTTGCCAGTCACCATGGTTCTGTGGGCCAATTCCTTAAAGGAAATTTCTTTCCATGGATATATGTATATATGTGTGTGTATACATATATATATACACATTTACATACTTACATATGTACATATACATATTTTTAATTCCACTGGTTCTGTTTCTCTGGAGAAACCCGACTGATATAGTAATGTTCAAGAATTTTCTTAGTTGAGAGTTCATTCCAGAGGGCATTGAATGAACTGAGGAGCTGGAGGCAGAAATCATTTTCTTTCATCAGTAGCACATTGTTTTTTCATTGAAGGCTACCGTTTCTTAGATTAATAGTGTTGTTTGGTACTTTGGGTATTAAAAATAATATAGAACCTTTCCTAACACTGCTTTTAAGGAGGAATGATTAAAGCTTTCTTTAGGGCCAGACTGGTTTGATTTATTTAATTTATTTAACAAACATTAATTGAGTGCTTCCTCTGTGGCAGTTAGGAATTTTACTATTGCCTAGCAATAATGCGTGGTAAAACAGGGCAAGTGTTGCTGAGTCCTTAGGAAGTAGGAGAAATCATAGGGGATCCGGGATTGACTTAGAGAGGTAACTAATGGATAAAGTAGCTGTAAGTGCTACTTTAAAGGTAGGAGATGGATTACCTAAGCATCTGTACAATGGAGTACGCCACAGCCATGTTGTAGAAGTATTTTAGGGAAAGGCTTTTATTCTGACTGAGATGAAACAAGTAATTTTTTTCTGAAGCGATTGTGACTAATCTCCATTCATACAGGAATTATAATTGTAGATTAAGATACCTCACTTAAGTAGCTTGTGTAATATTTATTGAATACCTGCTTTATGATAGGCACTGGGACAGTGACCGTTACAGAAAACTTCCTGCCCTCATGGAGCTAACTTTTTAGCCCTTGGTATAATATATATGGTATTTCATCAGTTTGGATTATTTCAGTTGCAAGTGATAGAAAACCCAGCTCAAAACAACTTAAGCAAGGAAGGGAATTACTTGTTCACACAGTTTTACAGTCCAGTGATTGAACTGGCTTTAGGTATTGCTGCATGTTCAGACATAAATGAAATTGGCAGGGTTTGTATTCTTTACCCACCCCTTGTCTCTGTCTTTTCTGTGTTGCCTCCACTCGCATGCAGGCTCTTCCTTAGCAGCAGCTTCAAGGTCAAGTTCCTGCCAGGTTTAATTCCAGAGGAAAAGAGAGACTCATTGTCCAGAGTTCCCAGTAGAAGTTCTGAGATTCACTTTGAACCAGTTTAGGTCCTGTCTCTTCTTGAACCAGCTGTGACCAGGGGAATGTGATGTGCTGATTGGCTTATGCTTGGGCCACAGGACCCACCCCTAGGACCATGGGTCGACTCCCACCCAGAGAAGTAGATCTGGGATAAGTGGATCCACCAGAGAAAATTGGAGCAGTTGTTGGAAGAAGGGGGGATGCACACTGGAAAAGCTGAAGTGACTGTCCATTATAATTTTGACCCTATTGATTTAGAAAACAAAACAAAGCCAAAACCAAAAAACAACTCTGTGGAAAGATATATACTAAACTACTGCCGGGAAGTGGGTGTGGCTCAATCCATAGAGCTCCCGTTTACCATATGGGAGGCCCCGGGAAGCGAACCCGGGGCCTCCTTGTGAGGGCAGGCCGGCCCGCGCGGCGCAGTGGGCTGATGCAGCAAGACCTCACAGCAAGGGGGAGATAAGCAGACACAGAAAAAAACACACACCAAATGGACACAGCAAACACAAGCAGCAAGGGGGGGATAAATAAATAAATAAATCTTTAAATAAATAAACTATTGCCTGTGGTTAACCTTGGGTAATATAATTATGTACTTATGATTGTTTTTTTTATATTCTTCTTTTGCATGTTAGTATTTTCCAAAAGTTTTTTTTTTTTTTCCAGGAAGTACTGGGGATTGAAACCAGGGCTTCATACATGGGAAGTGGGCACTCAACCACTGAGTTACACTCACAATCTTCCAAAAGTTTTATTGTGAACATGTATATTGATGTCACAATGTAATTTTTTTTCTTTTTTTTAGAAAAAGAAAGACTCATAAATTACAACACCAGGGATGGGACTACAGCAATGCAGTTAAGTTAATATTGGTTGACTGAATATTTATGAAGTCATAAATATTCACACACTTTATAAATCTATAAAATAAAACTGCCCCTCTCCCAGGCTTTCCCATGTATTAAGTTTTTGTGGTTTTTTTTGGTCCCCTTTTTTCTTCTTCGAGCCTATCTGTATTCATTTTTTCTAGCTTTATTTCTTTTAAAGGAGAGTGTTGGGGTGGGGGTGGAGTGGGGAGCATACTGTGTAATTTATTCAGCTTCTTAGAGCTTCTTGGAGCTCGCTATCTTTTGAAATCTTATACATGGAGGAAGGATGGTTTGCTCTGTGACACATCAGAATCTGTGTGATAATTCACCATGATATAAAAGAGTTTAGGTTTGTTTTTAAAAAGGGAGAACCCAAAGGTTATGGGATGATTAATAAAAAGTTTATGTTGGGAGTGATGCTTTGGGTTGTTGTTTGAGAAGTAGACATGTTGTCAAGCAAAATGAATGATATTTTTCTGAAGTAAATGGGGCTAACCTGCATTCACACAGAAATTGCAATTGTGGATTAAGATAACTGCTCATTAAAGAAATAAAGTAAATTAAAATAAAACTGACCCTTTTAAAGGCATAATCATCAAAAAGATTTAAAGACCATTTAAGAATCAATGTAGGGAAGCAGATGTGGCTCAAGTGGTTGGGCTCCTGTTTACCATATGGGAGGCCCCAGGTTCGATTCCTGGGACCTCCTGGTGAAGGCAAGCCAGCCTGCGTGGTGCAGTGAGCTGACGCAACAAAAGGGAGACAAGCAGACACAGAAAAACACACAGCAAATGCACACAGCGAGCACAAGCAGCAAGGGG
>JAQZBX010020771.1:0-18640 GCA_029593785.1 Cabassous unicinctus | reverse complement strand
AATTTAGAAAGGAAATTTATATCTGATTTCAAGTTGCTAAGTGAAAACTGTTATATTTATAATGAAAGCAAATTATGAGAAGGCTCTAAACATGCACATATATATATTGAGCTATGTCTTCACCAAATTTTTGTTCCTTTTCCATATTTGTGAGGATCGGTGACAGCACGGTTCTTAAGGAGTCCCTGACCAAGCTCCAGAGAGCTTGTTGGGTGATGCTTGAGGTACAGGATAGGAGACAAGATGATAGTCAGATGCACTGTAGATTCCATGCTGGGAAGGAGTTGGGGTGCCTCTGAAACAAAAGGTCCTTATAAAGGGGTGGTCTTTAAAGTTCCAGACAATTAGAGATTCTTTGGGGGTGATAAAACATCTCCACAAATAACACAAAATTTCTTTCGAATCTATATGTGAATTACTTCAATCAGCAATTCTAATCAACTTGCCACCCACCTGCTCCTGAACAGTCAAGTTGGGAGTAGAAAGAGAAATTTTTGAATGATGTATGTTTTAGTTTCCTGGGTTGCTCAAGCAAATACCATGAAATTCATTGGATTAAACAATGGGGATTTTTTAGCTCATGGTTTGAGGCTAAGATTGAAGCCCAAATCAAGGCATCATCAAGGCGGTGCTTTCTCCCTGCAGACTGTGGTGATGTGGGGCTGGCTGTCAGTGATCCTTGCTCTTTAGCTTTTGTCACAGGGCAAGGCACATGGCAGCCTCTCTTGATCTCCCCCTTCTTGTCCAGGTTCTGTTGATATTCTGCTTCTGGCTGCTCCCTCTGGCTTTCTCTCTTTCTGTTTGAGTTTCATTCTTCTCATAAAGACTCCAGTAATAGGCTTAAGACCCATCCTGACTGAGGTGGGCCATATCTTTACTGAAGTAACCTAATCAAAAGGTCCTACTTACAATGGTTTCATGCCGGCAGGAATGGATTAGGTTTAGGAACATGTTTTTCTGTGGTACATACAGGTCCAAACTACCACAGTGCAGGAGGCGAGTCTGGTTGGCACAGAGAACTTCTGACCATTATAACCTAAACTTTCTTTCCAAGGAACTTTGGAGAGAAGAAGCAGGAAGAGAGTGACCATCCAGAGAGGGGAGTGTGAGGGTGACTTTGCTGACCTTGCTGTTGTGGGTTCAGCCCGGGCTGAATTTTAATGCTCTGGTCTCTTCAGGCTAACTTGATGACTTCTGTTTTACCTCTCTCTGCTTGAGAGAGGGAGACTGGGGAAATGAAAAGGGCAGGTTGGTCCTTGAAACTTCAGTCCACTGTATACAAAATTCCAAATATAGTTTATTAGGTGACAATTTAATATTTTCAAAATGATAGTCACAATTGTACCACCTGGAGTGGGTAGAATAATCCCCCCTTCCCAGATGTTCAAATTCCAATCCTCAGACCCTGTGAATACATTATCTTATATGGCAAAAAGGGACTCTGCAGATGTGGCTAAGTTCAGGATCTTGAGATGTGAATATCCTGAATTATCCAGGTGGGCTCAGTGATATAATCACAAGTGTCCTTATAAGAGTGGGACAGAGGGAAACAATATTACAGAAGAGGAGAAGAAGATGTGATGATGAAAGCAGAGACTGGAGTAATGTGCTTTGAAGGGAGAAGAGGGCCACAAGCCAAGCAATGCAGCCGGCCACTAGCAGCTGAAAAAGGCAAGCACATAGACTCGCCGTCAGCGTCTCAGAAGCAACTAGCCCTGCTGACACACTGACTTTAGCTCAGTGAAACTGATTTTAGACTTTTCACCTCCAGAGCTCTAAGAGAATAGATTTGTGTTGTTTTAAGCCACTAAGTTTGTGGTAATTTGTTACAGCAGCCATAGGAAATTAATATACTACCCAAGGGACATTTTTATGATAATTTTTATTACATTATCCCCTTTTATGGACATTAGTTCACATAATTTTTGTAGGATTAAACCTCTGGTGTGAATTTTTCCACAACTTTCATCTTTTCTTTATCAGTGTAGCTAATTGAATTTATTTGAGCATTTTGAGATGAATGGCTTGGAGGAATTGTAAAATTTAAATAGTAAAATGTATGTATATATATATATATAAATATATATACTAATATATATAAATAGTAAAATGTATGTGTATAAAATGTGAATATATATATATATATATATATATATATATAAAGATTTATTAAAGGAATTGTCTTACATGAGCTTGGGGATTGGCAAGTCCAGTTTTTGTATGGCAGGCTGCAAGTTGGAAACTTTAGAAAGGTGAGATTGAATTTCCCAGGAGAAGCTGACAAACTGAAGTAGAGGCAGGAATTCTTCTGACTCCTGAAATCCTCAGTTCTGGCTTTAAGACCTCCAACTGATTAGATGAGGAGACTCCTATCATTGAAGAGAGTAATCTTCTTGTTGATTATAGATGCAATCAATAAGCCATTGATGTAATCAACTGATTATGGATGCAAATCCAGCTACAAAATAGCTTCACAATAACAATCAGGCCAGTGCTTGCTTGACCAAACAACTGGACACCATAACCTAGCCAAGTTGATACATAAAATTAAACAGCTCAGGGGCCTAGGGAAAATTTAGTTTAACTGGGAGTAAAATCCAGGTCTCTTGACTCCCAGTCTGATGGTGATAGAGATGGAGCAAGGGACCCGCTGACCATCTTTCTGGCCCCTTGGAATTTCCTGCCCTAGTGAAGATGATCCAGGCCTCTCAAATGCTGCCATGTGTGACTGTGACATTTGTGAAAACTTTTGGAGGTAGTGTTAGGGCCTGGTTATCCTGCGATGTGCCCACATATAGCTCTGACTTTCTTAAGGGTAGGAAGATAGGTGTGAAGAAACAGGCGCCAATTGGAATAAAGGTGTTTTTAAAAATTATACCAAATATTTACTTGCCACTAAAGGACTACAATGTACACTCCAATATTTTAAACTTGATCCGAAAGAGAAGCGAAAGGATTTTTCTCAGTTCTCACCATTAAGTCTGGTAATCCAATCCTTGCTCATGAATGCAAAGTCTGGAAACAAAATGGAATGCCACAGATTGCCTCAATTAAAAGTTTTTCTTTTTCTTTTGTTGTGTTTTTTTGGAGACTAAGCCAGGGAGAAAAAGAATGCAATGGAAATCAAACTTGCCAAAAATGATTATAATGTTCTAAAACCTGAGATTAGTTAGAATCTTTGCTTACCTTTTAAACTGCTGTCTCAGAGAAAATAAAGCTTCATAATTGATATTTAGGGCTACAGATATATGGAAGTTTTCAAGACAGAGTATTCCTTTTTCATTTGGATAGAAAAAAACATAATCCTGATTTATCTACATATTCCAAAAATAATTTAGAAATACTGACAAAGTTTCTTGTATTTTTAGAGGAGGGAGATGCAGTAATGTTAGACACTTGCTTCTGGTAGCTCCTTCAATCCTTATAACAATCAGTGAGGCAAATGTTTTTATTTTACTTGCCAAGGAACTGAGTTCAGTGGGATAAAATAATCAATAAAATTACATTGAGCAAGTTGAAGAAAATTGAGGACTCAGGACTCTAGCTTTAGAGACCATGCTCTTATAATTTCTTCCAAACTGGTGCTTTTCCCTTTGCATTCTAGGTTCCTTACAGGGTGTGTAAATGTATGGGGCAAATGCAGAGTCAGACCTTCCTAATTCAGGCCATTTAGAGTGAAGACGGGTCTTTACTGATGAAAATCTTGATTTGTAGAGTTGTCCTTTCAAGGAGAAGGACATTAGGCCCTAATGAATCGGAAAATGTAATTTATATATATTATTTACATTTAAGTGATTTCCCCTAAAGCACTGCATAGAGTTTGTTCCCTTGAGAAGTTAAAGTTTCGCTGCAGTTTTGATAACCCTCAACCTAGTCTGAGATGCCTCAAAGTCTAACTTAGTCACTTTCTTATGAATGAGATTTTGTTATATTGCCAGTTCTTTCCACAGCACATCTAAGCATACATAACACCAAGTTCCTGATTATTTATACCCTCAGACTGGTTAAGCATCAGAATGATTAAGGAAGTAGCTACTTGGACTCATCAAAGATGTCTTGCAGTAATGTTGGGGACTCCTCCATCTAGGACAAGTGCTGCTACACTTCTGGCTGACTGTCCACAGGTGGAAACAGGCAGTAAGTTGCATTTAGGAATTTGTCTTAAAATCCAGCTTCCCTGGTGGTGTATGGCTTGTCTCCCTGGATTTTGGTTTCCAGGCAGCGTTCAATCTTCTATGAATTCTGAATTTTTATCCCTTTGCACCTATTCACTCTTACTGTGGAACAGAAGAGAGCAAGTGGGAAGCAGTTGTGGCTCAAGTGATTGAGCTCCCGCCTACCACATGGGAGGTCCATGGTTCAGTTCCTGGTGCCTCCTAAAGAAGTCAGCGAGCTGGTGTGATGGGCAGGCGCAGCAAGCTGATACAACAAGATGATACAACAAGAGACACAAGAAGAAAAACATAATGAGAGACACAACAAAGCAGGGAACAGAGGTGGCTAAAGCAATTGGGTTCCTCCTTTTCACATCAGAGGTCCTGGGTTCAGATGCCGGTGCCTCCTAAAGAAACAAGGAAGACAGCAGACACAGCAAGTGCAAACAATGAGGGGGTGGGGAGAAATAAATAAATCTTAAAAAAAAAAAAAAAAGAGCAAGTCCACTCTAGTGTCAACATTCCTGATACTGACCCATCATGCTCCCTATCTTACCACCATGAACATTGATCACCTCTGCAGAAGATTTGTAGTGGTCTACTAAAGGTTTAGAATTCACCAGCTCTGCATATTTTCAAGAATAGAACTACAGAGATCCAAACTGTGCAGTAGACAAAGTAGTGGGGCAGATACTTTACTTTGTTCCCCCAAATTCAGTCTCACCCTGCTCTGCAACCCAGGAGGCTGAATGCATCCATGGGCCCCTTCCCCTAGCTTCCAGTTGCGTATAGCCAATGGGAGAAAATATCAGGAGACTAGAGGGCAGCAGGAGAATGAGATGGGGGCATTTATTTCCCCAATTTCCATCCTATGGGTTGCTTCTGGTTGGTTGGATTGCTTTTCTCACCCTGCCTCTTCAGGACTAGTAGTGACAAGATGTCCCTGGTGTTTGCCTGGGGTTTCCCTATACTCTGCCCACACCTGTGGTAATAATCCTTGTATTACACTTTCCTTAGTTACTCTATTTGTGAGAGTCATCAGTTTTCTGCTGGGACAAAAGTCTCTGGTCTCCTTTTCCTAAGTCTCTTTTTCATCCCATTACCCTATTCCTTGGCTCCTCTTTTTTTCCCTTTTTATGCTCTAGTCATCTCATATCATGCCTCTTTCCCCAGATGGTTTGAGCAACTATGTGATATCACTAACTTCCATGTTAGTATTAAGTATCTTAGAAAGAAGTGTTAGAATTCAGAGGCCTTTGAGAAAGTCTGTGTTCTAATTACTTTTTTATTCACAAGTGAAGAAAATGGGGCCAGAGACGTCAAGTGGCTTGCCCAAAGTCCCCTAGGTACCACCTCGAGGTTTTCTTTCCTCTGTACAATATGGATCCATGGATGCATGTCCCAAATAGGACACATATTCAGAAATGAAGGTTGACTATGCCACCTTCTGAAATTGAAGCCAGTAGGATCCAACATTAAATAGCTGAAATTATCCCTCTGCAGAAATAATCCATTCTAAGAGTAGAAATTGGATTTGAAAATGTGTTGCTGAAAAGCCAAGTATATTTCACTGTCTTCTGCTAGAAGACTTAGAGAGTTTCTCAAGAAATTAAGATAAGCTTTAATGCAGTGCATTTAACATGTGCAACAGAATAGCGTCATCACAGAAGGAGGGCTATTTGTCTGGAGAAGAGAGAAATGCATTAAGGCTTTATCTGTGTTTCTCTGGTACTGATTAGTTGTCTTAAGTGTTGTCCTGATTGACTAACACAAGAGCACTGATTTGATTCACTGGCATATCCCTCTAGTGATACGGCATTATCCATTACATTCAGAAACATTGAACATCTGTGATAAGCGTTTCCTCTACTAGGAATTGGACCTATAAAGATTATCTTGATGTAGATCCTGCCTTCTAGTTGACTGCAGTGGAGAGAGAGACACAAAACTGATAATTATAATGTAGACTAGATTGGGGGTCTACCTAATTTGCTCTCTCATAGATTTCTCATTTTCCTTTTTCTAAATACCTGGCTGCCAGGAAGCTCCTGGAAAATCACCTCTCGTGATCTTTGTTTTCACTCTTTGTTGATGGTAACAGCCCCTCTCTGGCATCCAACCACTGGTTGGGTTCACTGAGGTTTCCCTCTAGGCTGGTTCCAGAGAGAGTGTCCTAGGGTCAAGTAGGGAGACCTAGCTACTGGGTGAGACTGAGCCATGAGGGAGGAGATTAGTCACAATCCAGGGCTGGTGCGTAGTATGTGCTCAGCAAACTAATACATTCAGTAGGTATTTAATGAGTGTCTACTAGGTGCCAGGTTCCAGTTGCAGGTACTGGAGACACAGGAGTCAGTGAGATCAAGTCCTTTCCTCCTATACCTTTACATCCTTGGAAATGTCTATTGAAATGTATCTCCAGGAGAGAGTGGTGGGCCTGAGAGGGGAGAGTACAGGTAAAATAAAGGCTCAAACCTGGAGCAGAGGAGGAAACAAATAGGGCGACTCCAGAGACTTACCTGAAAACCAAAATCCAGGGAGACAAGAAAATGGGAGTTCAGCGATGTTTCTTATGGACTGGGGGTTGGAGAGGGGTCCATCAGCTACCCAGCGGGCCTGTGGAATTGGGAGGTGAGGGGGGTGGAAAAGACTTGATCCAGATTCAAATCTGAGCCAGTCCTGGGTTACTTTCACCTGAGGTTTGTGCATTTCTGTGGGTCTGAGGACAGAACTGTAAACTTTCGGCTCTCCCCCTCCATTGCCTCCGCCCCCTTCCCCCACACACACTTATTTGTTACTGCAAGGGTCATAGCAGCAGGATTCATACCGAAACTGACCTTTGAAAATAACTGATCTTAATTAAGTCCTCAAGGAGGCTAATTTCATTTACATTCTTTACTGCTGGCCTGCCTCCCAACTGAGCCCACCAAAGGCCTGTGTTTTACAAAACAGCTCATTGGCCACACATTTTAGCTCCCTCAGCCAAAGGTCACTGTGTTTCTAAGACTGTATCCTGTTTGGGGTTCACGTAGTAGAGTCTCCTAGGCCCTTTACGCTTCCTGACCTGGCCTCTCCTCTGCTGATCCAACCTACTTCACCTCTTGCCACTCCCTCTCTTCCTTTTTGTGATGGTGATCCATGGCACCACGCCGCTGCACGCCTCTCCACCTGTGTTCTTGCAGTCCCCTCTTCCTGGAACTGCCTCCTCCTCTCCTTTTCCTTCTCCCCACTCCCACAGTACACCTTAATATAGTCTATCTAACTTCTTCCACGATTCAGCCAAGGCCTCACCATCTCCCAGAGCCTTTCTGCAAGCTGGGCTGAGGGCCCTGGCCTCTGTGCCTGGATTCTCAGCCATCCTTACCTCAATTATAGCATTCATCGCCTTGCATGTAAATTAACCCCTGTGATAAGCTTGGTATTTAAATTTACTCTTTATTCTCCTATACTGGACTCCTTCAGGGCTGGGTTTGAGTAACTTGGTAGCCTCAGCACGAAAAACAGTGTCTGGCACATAGTAGGCCACCAAGGCCTGATTGGTAAGAAATGATAGGGACGTTTGGGGGCTTTCCTGACTTCCACAGAGTCTGCCAGTTTTTTCGCTCTGCTTTTCTGGGACATTTGTGTGCCCTGGGAAACTGGGGCTATAGGGTTGGTTTATGTGCCAGTGTTTCGACTTTCCTGTGAAAAGGATAATACAATTATGGGGAAGCAGGTTTGCTTGGGGTGGCAGCCTTTGAGATGGAGAGAATTACCTACGTCCGCACAGTCATCACGGAGCAGGGGAATCGTGGTTGTTAGGTTATGAAATCATAGGGTTTGTTAGTTGGCAGGGTCTCAGCAAAAGCAATATGCTGCTTCTCTTCCTGGGTGTGCAGTGGAGAATCTATGAGTACCTCGTGCCCACATCCACTGAAGAGCGGGGCTCCAAATGCAAACAGCAGCTTCCTTTCATTGAGATGGGAGCTTTCTCTTCCTGATGTGCTGTGGTGATGAGGGTAGGGTGATTTGGTAATTGTTGGTTTAAAAAAAAAGTCAGGTGTGTACATTCAGATGCTTAAATTATAGTGAGAAGTTTCATTTGGAAAGTAATTGCTTGACACAAGTAATCGACGTTTATAGACATCAGAATAGAAGTTTCTTCAGGAGAAGGGGGTTAGAAACTGGAATGCTGGAGAATGAGCCATACACTGAAGTCTAGTGTACTATATGCACCTTACTGTATGAATGTCATCCTTCAATAAACTTAAAAAAAGAAAAGAAAATGGCCTGACAGAGTTTATACTATCATTGGGAAAACAGGGAGGAAGGAGACTGATTCTGATATTTTAAAAAAGCAGCTTTTGACCAAAATGTTGCCTTCAAATGTGTGTGTTCACCAGGATAACGCAGGGTCCGTGGAGGAAGTGCAGGGAAAATTGTGGCTGTGGCATAGGTTTGTTTTAGTCCCTTTCCATTCCAGCTTCTCTCCACCCACTCCCCACTTACACCACTCAGCATGGGGGTCCCAGGAGCTCCAGCAATTGTTTCACTTCATCAGAAGCTTAACTCTTAGGCCTGGACTGAAGTAAAGCTCAGATATTGAGTAATACTTTCTATGCAAATTTTGAAAGTTGTCACCTTCCCAAATTCTTTCAAGTCTCAACTAAAATGTTGCTTCTCTGTGAAACTTTCCATGACCTCCTGCCTCGTTCAATCTGCAGACCTTGTGCATCGTCACTTTCTTTTCTCTAGTCCTCTGGGGTAGCACTTCTTATCTGAACTGTATACTATGCATGTACACCCAAAACCAAGAGAGAGCAGCTCAAGTCAGAGGAGCTTGAGAAAGGGTGAGGCTGGTAAATCAAGGAAGGAAGTCTGAATAGATCACTCAAAGAAAGGAATTAGAGTTCTGTCTAAGGCAACCAGGGAGTTAGAGTGCAAGGATGTTGAGACATGGCAACAAGACTGACTTTTTCTTCCTTGAAAGTGGTATGGGGCAAACCTGATGACATTTATAAGAAAAGGGATAGGCAGGTGTCTGTCACCAGGCTTATTTTATCCCTTATTTGCGTGGCTTTCACAACACCACATGAGGTCAAGGATGTGATGTAACTTAGAATTTCCAGCACTGAGCTCAGCGTGTAATAGATACTTGAATTAGTTGAAATATAAATGTGTCTACTTTGCTCCAGAAAAGCAAATGACAGTGGCCTACTGGCTAAGGCTGGGTTCCCTGAGAACCAGACTCTAAGATGGAGATTGGTGTACAGGTGTTTTATTGGGGTGTGCTGTCAGGGAAAACACCCGTGCATGTAAGGGAAGCAAAACTAAGCAGAGGGAGAGTGGCACGTGATGCCATTGCACCAGAGGCCTCAGCTGACCTTGTGGGAGCTCTGGGGTTGGGATGGCCTCGCAGAGCTGGCCTGCATCCAGGCAAGGGTGCCAGGACTTTGCACCTCCTTGTACTTCTTTAAGGACCAGCCACTGGATGCAGGTTGGGGAAGGGGTGTAATATGGATGGAGGCAGCTCCCTTCAGCCAAGAGCAATTACCAGTGGTTATTTATGGCTTTGTGATTTTCTTTCATACCTTTCCCCCCAGGTTTTCTGGAGTAAGCATATAGGGTTTTTACAACTTTTTACAGTAAGTATTTTGAAGAATATATATCAGTTATAATTGATTGCTGGAAGAATATGGACTGTTAAGAATATGAATTTTTAACTGGTTTCTCTACCAAATGTGGGAAGCAGAGAGAGAAAGAAGTTGGTAGACAGTTGTCCAAATTGTCTTTATTTTTTTTAGTTCATGAACTCAACAAACTTATTGAGCATTTTTCTTGGCCAGGAGAAATTTTCCTTCTACTACTTTTGTTCGGTTTTCATTGGATATCACCTCTGTGACCTCCCAAGTTCAAAAGCTAATCACCCACAAAGTGGGATGCTTTCTCAAGTTAGAAACCCTCATATGTATAATGTTGGGAATCAGGTATGCATGGTTAACTTTAATAGGTTTTGGGTTCATTGTTAATGGTTGCCACTGAGAGGGGGCGGTAACCCTGGACAAGAAGGTGTCTGCATCTTTAGGAGAATCGGTGGCTGTGGGGAATTTTTGGGGAGAGGAGGAGGAGCTGACTGTGCTGCCTTGCCTCCCTTTGTGGATTGGACTGAGGTAGGTGAAGATGACAGAGAAATAAAGGGTCAAACAGTTTCCTTTATCATCTGTTACACCTTTCCTGGTCTGCACACTTGTGTTCTGTGACTCATTTGGGCAAAGATGGCATCACATTCTGTCAGTAATAAATTTTCTTGCTTAATTTTATAGCATCTTGATGGGTTAGGAATAATCTAAATTCTGTGTCTGTCTTGAAGTCATCCACGAGCCTGTCATAAATTGTCTGCCACTTGCACATTTAAAACACTGAATACACTTTTATTATTGATATGTTCATGTAAACACAAAAGTAGAGAGAATATGATAACAAACCATGTACCCTTCATCCAGCTTCAAAGATTATTAACATTTTGCCGATCTTGTTTCATCTGTCTTCGCCATTAAGTTTTTTTTGTTTGTTTTGCTCAAGAATTTTAAAGCAAATCCTTCACGGCAAATCCCACACACATCTTAATAAAAGTAGCACCTTTCCTGGATACTTACCTCTCAGACTTTCTTGAGGGCTCCCTGTGAAAAGTGTTTCTTTTATTTTACAGCAGAAATTTTCCTCAAGCCAAGAGGTTGCTGGTGCCAAAAGTGATTAATTTACTCATTCATAACTAACAGAAACAACAATGTGCTGGGTGCAAGTGAGTTGCGGAGCCTTTAGCTGGCGTTTGCTGGCTGTTTACTTTGTCCGCACACGTTACTAGCTAGTCACATCTTGACAGGCTTGAATAAGCTGAAGGGCCCTTGTCACAGAGCTAAGGGATGAAGAGACTGCCTTCTCTTCACAAAGGCTGTCCTCCCAGCCCTTGCCATATAGGAACAAAGTCTGTGTTCCCTGAGATTAATGACCATGCTGGAAGTGTCTTTTTGTTTTTCTGCCCTTTCTCTAAAGCAATCACTTAGTAGACAGCTTGTAAACCTGCTTTTCTGGAGCTGGGTGTCAAAGTAGGTGCAGAGAGAGCCATGTTGTTTAACATCACCCTGGTTTATATTTATATATTTTTAGGTGAAAACTTACTTTCCTATTCTGGAATTTGGTGCTTCTTTGTACTTGTGGTGTCCACCATTGGATGAGTACTCTCCTTGCCTGAGGTTACTGCAGGTCGTATAACTCCATACCAGCAGTTTTTCTCCCTGACCTGCTCTGTGACTCGGCATTGGTATGCCCAAGACTTGGCAGAGTGCCTGGGACATTGTATATGCTCAGTAAATATTACACAAGTGAATGAATGAATGAATGAATGAGTATAGTAAAATTAAATTGAAGGGAAACAAAAAGTTGTTCTTCTCCATATAATGGTTATGACCCAGGCTTTTTTAGATATGTCCCAGGCTTTACTAGATATGTCCCAGAATGCTTCCCCTCCAGACATCTGGCCCATGTTCTTACATAAATTAACTTTATATAGATTAATATAGCTATTCTTGTCTATATTTTTAATTGAAACACATAAATGCACGCATACATATACACATGCACACACACATAGACACAACTCATACCCCTTTTCCCTTCTTTCTTCTGGTGATTCAAACTCAGTAGGGGATCAATATATCTTCACTATAAATGAATACCTCAGTGAATGAATGAATGCATGAATGAATGATTTTATGAATGAGGCAAGGAAGCATAAATTCTTTGGTGAGTGGTATATTTCTGGGAGACCTTCAGTGTTAAGGAGAGAGAGAGGGAAGAAAGGAAGAATGGAACATAGTTCATTCTCTCATTCCACAAATACCCACCATTCTGGGCACTGATTCAGCTGTAAACAAAACAGAAATGGCTCTTGCTCTCAGGGCATTACCGTCCAGCGAGTGAAAAAGACATAAGGAGCCAAACAAAATTATTTCCAATTGTCTTCAGTGCCATGATGGAAAAGAGGACGTTGTGATAGAGAATAATAGGGGCCTTCCTTGGATGGGACAGTGAGGGAGGACATGGATGAGGAGGTGAAACCTGAGGAATGGGCACGGCCCGGGTCAGGAAAAGAAGGGGAGACTGTGCCAGGGAGAGGAAACACTCACAGCCAAAGGAGAGCCTGGCGTTTCCAAGGGGCTGCTGGAAGGACCGCATGACTGGATGTAGTCAGAAGAGGGGGGAGTGTAGAGGGCGGAAGCTGGAGCTGTACTTAGGGGTCTAGCAGACCATGCTAAGGTGTTTGGAGTTTTCCATAAGAACAATGAGAATCCTTTGCTGTGTTTTAACCTGAGAAATGTATGATCTGATCTGCAGTTTTAAAAGATCATTCTGTTTGCTGTGGGAAAAAGTTGGGGGGCAAGTCTGTAAGGAGAGCCCTTTCGGGGCTGTAGAGCTGCAGCCCAGGTGAGAGATGAGGCTTGGTGGAGAGGTGTGGACAGATTTAAGTTTTATTTTGTAGGTAAGAAATTGCCCTCGTCATCTCCTGTGTTTAGTCTGTTTGTCCCCATGTTTATTTTGTTACCTCTTAAGGCAGTGCCTCAAAGTGTGCAGAATTTATTGCTGCTGTTGTCACTGCCATTTTTACGAGTAATTCTACCTGTTGCTGTATCAGTTCTCAGCATTAGTTCAATGGACAATAGCTGTTGCAAGATCCTGTCCTTTTCTCACTCTGAATTTAAAAAATAGCCCCCTCTCTCTTTCTCTTATATACACACACACATCCCAGACACACCAAAACAACAAAAAATAGGTGGAATTAAACTAATATTTAACTGAATGAATATATGATTGTTCTGTCCATCCTTTTGACTCCCAAGAAACTTCATTTTATTTTATTAATTTTTCTTTGTTTTAAATTTTATTTTTAAAGAAGCTTTAGATTACATAAATGTTACATTAAAAATATAGGGGGATTCCAGTATACCCCACCTCCTCCCCCTCCCACCTTTTCCCCATTAACAACATCTTTCATTAGTGTGGTACACTTGTTACAGTTGATGAACACATACTGAAGCATTGCTTCTAACCATGTCTGTAGTTTACATTTTAGTTTACACTTTGCACCGCACAATTTTATACGTTTTGACAGAATGTATAATGGCTTGTATCTGTCATTGCAAGGTCATGCAGGACAATTCCAGTGTCCTGAAAATGCCCCATAAGAATGCTTCCCATGTATGAGGTCCCAGGTTCGATCCCTGGTACCTCCTAAAAACAAAACAAACAATTGGAAAAACCACCTGTCATTGGGGAGTGGATGTACCTCAGTGGTTGAGCGCCTGCTTCCCATGTATGAGGTCCTGGGTTCAATCTCTGGTACCTCCTAAAAACACAACACAACAAAACAGAAACTTTATTCCAGATACTACACACACAGGAAGAGGGAGAAGTCTTAAAGGTATCTATATTTAAAACACAGTACACTATGCTGTCTGAAACTCATCTTTTTGTTGGTAGAGGTTGGTTGGTTTTGACATATGTGGCAATATGCTCACATATACTGTGATTTGTTCAACCTCTTCTGAATTAGAAAAGAGTGGACTATAATTCTTCCAAGTTCATTGTCTGATCATTGCAGCACCAAGCCAGGAGTAGACAGTTGCAGGACTGACATCAAAGAAATTATATTTGAACTGATAGCAAAGTGCATAGTGTTTGCCTTATCATAGTTGGCTGAAACTCAGGTTCTAACCTAATGCCTGGATCTTGTCTAAGGGCAGGTCCAAGAGAATTAGAAACTTTGGACCTACCATCATTTTTGGCCCAGTTTTTGAAATTATAGAGGTCAGCCCCAGAATTAATCAAACCAGTCTCCCAGAGATCTTGAAATAAATGATGGTCCCAGACCCCTCCAAACCCAGAACAACTACTTGCCATCCTTTATCATCTGGAAAGGGATGGAATACCACCTGTTTTTCAGGATAGAAGAGAAGGTGATATAACGTGTAGGTTGCTTATCTCAAAATATGCCGAACCCTGCCTTCTTTCTATGTGATTGTCAAATAAAAAATGTGAAATTTCTTTCAAAATGATTATTTAAACACATTCTTTATCTATCATTTCAGTGACAATTCACAAAATAGAATTTGTACATTACAAAAGACACATTTCTTTCTATCCTCACAGAAAAAGCCTTGTTAGGATTCATTTTCCCTCATACAGGATTTCAGCTCTAGATATAAATTCAGGAGGTGTTTCTGTGGTAATTGCATTCTTTGTTGATTTTTCATTTTCTCCTCCTGAAGATGATTTTAGTTTTTCAAGAACTAAACCAAAGACTATTTAATGTTCTTATTAGGGAAGAACAATTAACAAATGCATCCATGAATTGTGGCCCTACTTACACAACCATTATCAGAGCGAATTACTTATTTGTTTAAGAATGAAGTTCTACCTCATTTAAGGTCATTTGTCTGTTAGCAAATGAATTCTATTCATATTCATGATTATGTTTTACTTCACACCAAAGACCCCATATTTTAGAAAATCAAGACATTAAAACTTTTTTTAAACAAATAAAAATGTATTATCTGCTTATAAAGAGTGGAAGCAGACCCACAAACAATATATTTCCTAATTGCTTTTACTTTTAAATATAGCAACAATCGATCAAAATACCCAAAAAAGTGTATTTTTAAAAAAAAAATTTAAAAGAACTACCTGCTCAGTCACAAATTGATTATGCATTTCAAACACATGGAGAAATCAAAATATATTTGTGTGAGATACCTGTTTCTTCCTTCAGGGACAATTACGAACTTTGTTGGGAAGGTTGAGCTTTCTCCAGAGTTTCCTTAAGATGTCAGGATAAGTAATTGCTTCACTGTTGCAAATTTGGAACTTAATATTTTGTTAGGTCTATTTTTGCTGCCACTCTATAGATAATAAATTTCATGGAGGATCTTTCCAATGGCAGATGTAGTTCCATTTGTTTTCTCTGCAGAAAATAGTTGCTTTGCTCTGTGATAGGCAGGCATTCAAGCACTAATACTTTTCTTTTCAGTCTAGAATCAGGTAATGATGTACCATCATTCTCATTGACAGTGGGGATGACAATCTTGCTTTCTCATATCTTCTAGTACAACCCAGGAACAGGAGCAGTGGCTAGAATTTTATCAGCAGGTTCAAGAGTCAAGGGACAGGAGAGGTGTGGGTTGGAAAAGAAGATTAACTCTTTGAAGTCTCCTCTTGTTACCATTTCCAAACTGACCTGAAGGTGCTATTTCACTCTAGAACCCTGAACCTTTCCTTCATTTATCCCTTTGAGATGATACACAACAACATATTTTGTTGATTCATACTTTCCTTTTCTTTCTTTGAAGCAGTAGATAAGGTATTGGCAAACTATGGTTTGTGGGTCAAATGCAGTCTATGGCTGATGAGGTAAGAATAGGTTTTATATTTTTAAACAGTTGAAAGAAATCAAAAGAATAATAATATTGTGTATAAAACATGAAAATTTTATATCAGTGCCCATAAATAAAGTTTTATTGTAACACAGCCATACTGATTCATTTACATACAATCCATGGCTGTTTCTCAACTGAGTTGGCTGAATTGACAGAGTCCTCAGATTTGCTTAGTTAAGACTGATTCTGGAATGGCCCACAACATTTAGGTTGAGGCAAGTCTAGACAATTCTCAAAGAATATGTTGTCTACCCCGTGTATGGCTACAGTCCTTTCTTATCCGTAATGGTGATTTTTCTGCATTTTGGAAAGGTTTTTTTCAGAAGCCAAATGGAGAAAGTTTTTAGTACATTCCTCATGTTCGGTATCGTATGATTGCATGAAAGGAACAATCAAAGCAATACAATTTTAGAGCCAGTTCAGGTAGTAGATCATCTAATCTGAAGGTATGAGATTAATGCATCCATTGATTATGCCTACTCCCTCTCTCTCCAACCCTTATATTTAGGAGCTCATCTTAACTTGTAAGGTGTGGCTGCCACTTATTAACTCAATTACTATGGGAATTTAAGATGCCAGCATGTATTCTTTTTTTTTTTTAAAGAGTTAACATATGTTTATTAGAAAAAATAATATTTCATGACCAGCAATACTTTTTTTAACTCAGAAATGCAAAGTGTAGAACTTATTATAAAAATACCAAAATAAAATACCAAAATTTGGTTTAAAATACCAAGTATCTTTAGTGGTCTCCTTTGGTGTAACAGTTTTTAGTTCTTATAAATATATACATAGAGTTAATTTGATGGTAAAGAACTTCTGGGGCTGATAAATTACAGTTGAAGTAAAAATTACCTGAGGTGGTTTTTTTTTTGCATATGTGTTAGAAACTTTAAATTTTGTTTTTAAATATGTTGTCTTCATTTATGCAGATTAGCTAAATAGAATACCATTTATAAGAGTTTCTCTTAGCTCTGAACTATACATTTTCCTGTGCCTTGGAAAGGCCCCTTACTCTCAGAATACCGCTACCGTGTTCTACAAATACACGTCTATCCTGGCCAAGCCGTATTTCCTCCATTGCATGGCATGGCTTACAATCCTCTCAACTTTAGAATGGGATTCATGTGGTTTCTGAACATATTGTTCTACAGAGCATTGGGAGACCCTGAGCCACTGGCCCTCAAGAAGAGGGTGGCCAGCCCTAATTCACAAATGAATGCTTCTTCTTTCCTTCATTTGACATTCAGCTTAAGGACCGAGTCACAGAGTCCCTTCAGTCCATATTAAATGTCAGTCATGGGGCCAAACATGGCTGGAATAGTCTATTTTGGATAAAGCCCAGGAAACAAATTATAATGTATACTCTGTCTTTAATGGAATCATTCCCCAAGGGTGCTAGAAATCTCAGGCTGGTCAACAGTGCAGCCAGAGAGAACTCTCCCAGGCTGATTTCAATAGCTGCAATCAGTGTCCTTTTGCTATGGGAGAATGGGGGAGAGCAGGGCAGAGCTTTGGAGCCTAGCCCTGGTTCACTAACTGGGCGTGAAACGCTGGTTGATTCTGCTCAGCTCTGGAAAAGTTAAGTGTCAAATCAAGCCTGAACTTGTGATGACCCCAGTGAAATCTATCAGAACTCCCACTCCCTCCCTCTCAGGGGATTCAGCCATGATTCTGGCACTGGTCAGCAGATTCTAATAATTCGGTTATTCAGTTATTAGAATCTGCCCCACCCTCACCCCCATCCTCTTTGTGGTCTCCTGCTTGTTTCCTGTGCATGTATTTCATCTCACTGCAGACTGTGGGCTCCCCCGGAAAACCCATTGTCTCCCCCCTCCGCCCCCCACTATTTCTTTAATAGCCCCTAAGCACTAGTAGGACTTTGCACAGAGTAACTTCCTTGTAAATGTTAACTGCTGGGCAGGAAGGGAGAGACTAGAAATTCTTAGGAGAATGTTTGCTTTTGCCATGTATATGCTGTGTGATGTTAATAAGTCCCAGCTAGACTTTGCAGGGAGCACTAATAAAAGGGCAGCAATTTAAATCTCTTGCCATTAGTAAAACAAACAGTAGGTGGGACGGGTGTTAAGCTTAAATATCTCCTGTGCACCATTTAGACCTTACCTCCCACCTGTGGGTTGTCTGCAGCCTGTCCTTTGGTTGCTGTGGGTCTCCTAATTCTCTTTTCAATCCTTTTCATCTCATCATTGGTCTCCAAGGCACAGCTCTGCAAAACCACGTAGAGGCCTTTCAACTTCCCCTGCATTTTATTTTATTCAGCCAATTGACTAGTACCGTCGCTAATTGGAGTGGAAATGTAAAATGAAAGCTGTATTATTCAGTTGCCAAGTCTCCTCACTTGGCAGGAGGTGGGTGATGCTGGTAATTGTACCAGAAGTGTAATTGCTCTGGTTTCTGCCGCGGGATTTAACAATGAACCCTGGGAAGGTCTTCCTCAGAGATACCCGATACCTGCTGCTCTTCAGTGGCTTCCCGGCAAACAGTGAGGCTTGAAGCAAATTCAATCAACCATTCTTGTGTTGTTAGAGAATACAACCACTGTGTGTTTTGCTGACAGTGGGAGTGGATTTCTTGCTCCCAGTACTTAGTCAGTATGTCATTCCCATCAGAACTGGCAGTTAATTTCCTCTTGGTTTGGAGTTGGGATGGGATCCATATTCCCAAGCGTGTGTGTGCGTGCATGCGTGCGTGCATGTGAAAATGCGAATTTCACATGCCAGTTGTGGCCTGTGCCAGGCATACTTGGGAACAGTAGCTGATGCAGAATAGAAGCCCATGTTGTAAATTAGTTATGAATAAGGAAAGATTTACATGTCTGGAAAGAATTGAGTAGCTTAATGGAAAAACAAGGAAAGTAAAATGTAGTTGATTAGTTCATTATTAAAGTTGATCATCTCAGTGGCTTTGGTCCAGCTAGCTAGCTTCCTCCCTCCTTCCCTCCCCTTCCCTTTCCTTCCCTTCTTCCCTCCTTCCTCCCTTCCTTCCTTTTTTTTTTTTTTT
>JAQZBX010020770.1:0-32753 GCA_029593785.1 Cabassous unicinctus | reverse complement strand
GTCTATTTAAAATTAACTGGATAGGGGGGCGGATGTGGCTCAAATGGTTGGGCGTCCATCTGCCATATGGGGGGACCTGGGTTCAATCCCCGGGACCTCCCGGTAAAATTTAAAAAAATAAAAAATAATAAAAAATAAAAATAAAAATAAATATAAATATATATATATATATTCTATATATATATAGAAGGCGCATGGGCTGCCAGGCTCTGTGTGCCGGTGAGCCGCCAGGCCCCGGGAGCCATGCAGCAAGATGATGACGTGAAAAAAGAAGAGAGACAAGACGAGATGCTCCGAAAGCTCCGAAAACCAGGAGCCGAGGTGGCACAGATGGCTAGAACACCTCTCTCCTACATCGGAGGTCTCCAGGATCGAATCCTGGTGAAGACTGGAGGAGGAGGATGAGAAGAGATGAAACAGACACAGAGAATTGCCCAGCGAATGGACACAAAACAGCAAATGGGGAAGAGGGGGTTTAAAATGGATCAAATAAATAAATAAATCTTTAAAAAAAAATTAACTGGATAAAGTTAATTACAGTTGGACATAGAAGGCAGAGCTAATTACATAACTAATCTTACTCTTGACTGTGAAATACGGAGGATAAGGTAAGAAAGGAGACACAGCAGTCAAGCGAGGATCCGGTCAACACATTCCAGTGAAGCAGCCACCCCAGCCCTTCCCTTGAAAGATGGTTCCCTACAGCCTTCTGTCTAACGTGCTTACGAAGTTCCTAGAAAGTAAAGCCTATTCACGTCACAATTTCGGAGTGGTACAGACTGTCAATAATATGCCTTATTTAAATTGCCTATATTGAGAGATCTAGAGCTGCACAGTTTTTACTGGTCCTGACAATTGTGCATTCAGGCAAGTTTTACAGCCATCTTCTCTCCTTGCCTTCTTCACTTCCCCATCTGGTCCTGCTGTCAACAATCACAACCTTCCTCCCAGTCCCTAATTTTTCTGGTTCTTTCTGCCTTATGCTTTCCAGATCAACAGGCCTCTTTCCACTGGTTTGAAACTCTGGGGAGCAGGTTCTACTTCCAGAAGCACTCTCTGCCTCCGTCCAGAATGGCCCAGTTTAGCTCCCCCAAGTTATGATGCTGTCACCTGTATCTCCTTCAGGTCTCTAAACTCCATTTGGGCAAGGACCGTTTCTATCTTGTTCACCACTGTATCTCTAACACTTGGCACCACACGAATACATAGCAGCCTCTCAAAAAAGGATTTGCTAAATGAATAAATTAATAACGAAAGACCGAATGAGAAGAGAAATTACAGACACCGTCTCAGTTTCTCCCATTTCAAAACGTGTGCTTTACCTGTACTGGCAAAGCAGCAGGCACCCCAAAGGCCCCACGGGGCTCTGTGAATTGAATTTCCAATGACGATTTGGCCTGGTCTTGTGGGTAGTTCTCCTACACGATTGTAAAAGTAATCTGGGCAGCCATGCTTAGTCTGTGAAGACAAACTCCTGGACCACAGGCCCGAGGCCACAATATAGCACATGGGTAAATGCTGCCCACACTTCTGCTTCCCTAAAGAAATGCATTCTAAGAAGCCCACGGTAATAGACATGTTTGCATTTGCACATGCGAGCCAGGGAGCTACAGCACGAGAATCATTTCTTTCTCTCTGTTTGAGACCCCGTTGATTCTGCAGTTTAGGAGGAAGCTATGTGCCATCCAAATACCAAATGTTCAATATGGTAGTGATATTTTCATTCTCACCACCCGTCGCAAACAACCTTTCTACCTAGCCTCAACGAGTTGCCTCATCCGAGTCTGGCAGGACATCACGAACTCTTTCCCTGACCAATATCTGTTGACACGTTTGTGGTCCTCACTCCCTTTATGAATCTATTAATCTTGTTGAAATAGCATACACATGTGTCTAAACACAAGCTTTATTTTCTTACTCATCCTCATAATCACCTAGAGGAGAATAATTCATGGCCTGTTAGAGAGGAATGCTCCGGCTAAACTGTCTTAACTGGAAATTCAGATGTTCCTCTTTTACTGAAAATTACAGAGCTGCTCAAATTAGCCTGGAAATCTGGGCCAAAACGAATGCAATGTCTGTGTCCGTGGGCTAGTTTCAGGGTATCCAGTGACATCAATGGTGAAGCCAGACCAGTCACCCTGAGCTGGTCTTCTTACTGCTAGATTAATTCCTTGGACCTTTTTCCTAACACTTTTCATCCTTGTCCTGCAGCCTAAAGTTTGAGGAAACCCTAAGCCCATGCAGTTTTCCCTGTTCTGCGTTTGTGGGATGAAGGATACATTTCCTAAGAACTGGGGGTCTCTAGAGTTACCCTCACCCTCACTGCTCTATGAAATGAAGCTTATTTAGTAATGGGGGAAAGAGTTGAGCCAAGTACGGCAGCCCATACACAGAGTCAGACAACCAGGTGCTCTGTCTGTGTGCCTCCCAGAGGCCAGGAGGCTTGCTGGCCCCAGGCACCTGCTGCCCAGCCTGGGTGGGGACAGGCTCCTTCTTTCTCAGTAGGAAGCCTTGCCTTCACAGTTCCCTGCTCAATGGGTCTCTGACTTACAGACATTAATCAGGGAGCTTCTATTGGGATTATTTCGTTAATTTACATGAAAGCTATTCAGAAGTACATTAAACTTTTCTTGAACAGCAGAGGAGAATGAAAAGAAGAAGGAAGGAGGTACATTTTTTAAAAATTGGGATTATACTATGTCAGTGTCACACTTTGCTTTTTCTACTTACATCAAGATCATTTTATCGTGCCATTGAGTATCTTTTGAAAGAGAATTCTAAATTATTACAACCATTTCGTGTGTATTTGCTTCTAACAACACCTTATGAAACAAGTGCTATTGTAATCTAAATTTTACAAATTTAGACATTGAGATGCACAATTACTTGACTAAGGTCACACACCTCATGAAAATGGCAGAGGTGGATTTTGGGTCCCAAGGGTAAGGAGTCTGCAATCTAATCCACTGTCAGCTACAGTCTCCACAGCAGATGGAGCTACTGTCATCGGATATGGTTAGAAAATAGTGATTTAATAATGTTCGCAATACTGAGCGTGGAAATGTATATACGTGTATGTGTGTATTAGATTAATAAGCAGTGTCACTTCAGTTACATGTTTAATAAGAGCAGTTCATTAACATCTTTCTATGCTTTTAAACAAATGCAAAACTATGGCTTCATTGGAAAATCACTGTTATTCGGTGATTTCACGGTTGTTTCAAAATATCTGGCCAAAATGGAAGAACTTAAAATTCCCTTAGGATTGTCCACTCCTCCCGGATTTAGTGTTACTTCTCAAATGTCAAAATCTGGTAAGTTTCAAGCATGCCTCTGTCTGTAGGAGAAAGGGTCTTCAAAATAGTATGATTTACAAATAAATGCAAAATCAAAGCAACATGGAGGCACCAATTCTCATAATCAATTGGCAAAGACGCTTTCTGTTTTCAAAATTTCTAGCATTGGCAAAACGGCCTGGAAGTAGGTACTCTCATATACTGTTTCTGGAAATATAAACTGGTATTACTTTATGGGGAAGCAATTTGGCAACAAATATGAAAAAGTGTAAAACTGACAACTTAAATTTAGCAATTTACTGCTAAGAAATTATCCCAGGGAAACCATTATTAACAGGAACTAATAGGGAACTGTAAGAACATTCATGGTAGCATAAAAGCCAAAAAATAAATTTTAAAAAAAAGCAAGCAGGAAAGGATGAATGAACCTAGCTGCCCAACTAGACAGGATCAAGTAAATGAATTTTAAGATAATCATTCAATGGTATACTATATGATTATTAAAAATCATGTAGTTAAAAAAAATATCTGTTGGTGCAAAAAGATATTCCTTAATACATTTTTAAGAGGAACGAGAGGTTAGGTAGCAGTACATATTGCATGTTCTCTCCCACCATCTGACGGTATTTTCTAACTGAATTTATGGACTTTGTCAATAGAATATCTTCCTTATCGATGCCTGGTCATCTATTCTAGTCAGTGATCTCAAGAGAAGTAAAAGTTATTTTCATTCCCACAAAAAAGCAAGAGTTCTGTTTCTTTTAAAAAGAAAGAAAAGGCATAGACAGATGTAGAAGATGTACGGATACAGATGTGTGTTTATGTTTTGTGTGTGTGAATAGATATGTATACATCGCCATCACTCTTTTGGACACTTTACAACACAATGGTAGTTATGCCTGGTTAAGGATTTTGGAGATATTTACCTGTACCATGTGCTTTCATCACAATGAAGAAACACAAGCACTCAGTTCATTCCCAGTGGATCTTATCACGCAGACTTTGCTTGAGAAGAAAGGGTGGCAGTAGAGAAACTCAATGTGAAATGCGTAGACCTGTAATTAAATAAACATATTCCCACTGAGTTAGGCAGCTTTCTGTGGTCTTCATTCACATTAGCTGAAGTCACAGAAAAGAGGAATAGGATCATTTCTGCATATTCTCTCTCTTTCTCCCTCTCTCTCTCCCTCTCTCTTGCTCACACACACACACACACACACACACACTACACGTGGCTCTTAAACCAGAGTGTCAAAAGCTCAGCGAGCAGGGACTTAGCATAGGTCTTCACCAGGGAGGCCTGTTGGCATTTCCAGTGGGGAAGAGGGCTGTGGCCTGGGGTTAGCAACCCCCCTCCCCTGACCCTAGGGACGTCGTCATCAAACCCATACTGCTCCCCCTCTTTCCCTGCATAATGAGTCCACATTTCAGAGAAATAAAAAGCAGCTCTTCTCCAGAAAGTGCCACTGAATTGGATGATCTTTAAGGTTCCTTCTAGCCTTCAAGCTCTCTGTTGGCGCCTCAGGTAAAGCATGTATGGTCCATCCCAAATTATCACTAACATCTACTGAACACTTACTATATGCCAGCCACTAGGTTAAGTGCTCTGCACACATTACCTCACTCAATCCCGTCCTGGGAGGTAGTTGCTAATCATTACTATTTCCATACTACTGACAAGATGGTAAAGGCATTATTTAATCCATATCATCCACAGACGCCGTGCTCATGATTCAGCACTATACCACATTTCCAAAATTGATCCTGCAATCAACACTTCTGTACTCAATATTAAAAATCAAATATCAAATCATCATCACTCCCCCCACCCCCAGAGTTGAAATGCCTTTGAAATTGTAGCATTACTATTCCTGGATATGACTCTCCTTTCATTTTAATTCTAAAGCTAAATTGAAGTAAAAATGCTCACAGTTCAACCCAGAGTAAATTTATGGCTGTTTTAGTTAATTAAAAGTGCCGAGTCATCCCAAATCCAGATGCCAAAACACTGAGTAAAAACATAAAAATCCAAGCCCTACCTAAATGACTAAATTTCATTAGAAAGAGGGAAGATAATAAAACCAAGAGCCACATATGAATCCCTAAATAAAGATGCAACAAATACAGAGAGGAATTTCTATACATTGTAATATGCCTACAATTGTAAAAGAACTTAAACATTTTAAAACTATTTAGAAATTCTACATACTCTAGGTGACTACAACACAAAATATATGAGCGTATCAGGAAACCAACATACTTACTTACGGGTCCCCTAAAAATTGTTTCTTTGTATGTGTGTACATATGTGGGTATCTACTTGAACTATCTGGTTGTGCCTCTGTGCCTTTGCACATTCCATTCCCTTTAATCACCATGCCTTTCCATCCTTGCCAACTGGATGTCCCTACTCAATTCTTCAAGGCCAAGCTTGAGCTCCACACCCTTCATGATGTTCTGCCTACCTCTGTCCTAACGTTTTCTGGAAATCCAAGCACAGTGGCTCTCCCTCTCTCCCATGTTCCCTAGCTCACCAAATGGTACCAACATCATCTTGACACCTTCCTCTCCCAAATTATGTACCACATCTACCCGTCAAATCCTTGGTTTTCCTGCCTACATCTCTCCCAGATCCCGTGACTCTTCCCTTTCTGCAGCACCACCATTGCTCTAGGCCACCCCAGCACGTCTCACCTGGACTGCTGGACTGGTCCCCACGTTGGTCTCCCCTGTCACCCTTCAGCCCTTCAGCCCTTCAGCCCTTGCCCATCCTCAGCTCCTGCTCAAAGCACTGCAGTGGCTTTCCACTGAGCTTACGGTCTGGGCACGGCCCCCAAGACCCGCTATGGTCCAGTCCCTGTACTTGTTCCCAGCCTGCACTCCAGCCTTTCTGGATGACTTCACTTCCTTGACAGCATCTTACTCTCCTACGCCTTGGGGCTTTGCGCCTCATCTTCTCCTTGCTCAGCCTGCTATACCCAAACCACCCTGCCCCCTTCATTCAATGGCCTTGTACTCTTTTCTCCTTCAGCTCTCAGCTCAGTCCTCCTCTCCTCCAGGAGCCCTCCTGGCCTCCTTAGCCAGGTTAGTACCTCCCACTACCTGCTTTCAGAAAATCACTCGCCCTCGTTCTACCGGTCTCCACTGCAATTTCACATTTGTTCATCTGATTCATCGATTAAGGCTTGTCCCCACGCTCTAGTAAGCTCCTGAAGGCAGAACTGCATTCGCTTTGGGCCACCCTTTCATCGAACACATTGTTTGGCATGTTATAGGCACCCGATAAAAATCTGTTGAATGAATAAATGAGAGAAGGGAGGGGAGGGGAAGGGGGGAGAGGAAGCTGAGGGAAGCCACCATTTATTTCTTGTAACTTAATTAATGTTTGCTGAATTCATCTGATGATGGTTTTTCAACCCATTGAGTATATAACACCTTTACTCCTCTGAATGGCATGCGTGCTCCTTGTGACCTGACCCCAGCCAGCCGTGTCCCCCGGCCAGCTGCCCTTGACATTCAGCACCACTGAATCCTTGCAGCTCCCAGAGGGACCACGCCTCACTGCTGCTCCTTCCCATATCCTTCTCTATTCTGTTTCCTCCATACATCATCTTTTCAAACTCCAACTCATCCTTCAAGTCTCAGAAGGAGGGCTGCTTTTCTGTGAAGATTTCCCCAGCACCTTCTGGGAAGCTGGGGCCCTTTCTATGCCATTTTGTATAAGAATACAACACCTTGAATCTATCCCTATTAAAGCAATCATCCTCTTTTCTTGTACTTGTTTCTCCAGTATGTCCATCTTCCCTGCCACATTTTAAGTGCTTTAAAAGGTAAGGGGTGGTATCACTTCATAACAGTATCCCAGGAGCTCAGCACAGCAGCCTGGTACATAATAAATACCAATATATAAATATTTGCTGTGTGAATGAAAGATGAAATGTATCTAGCATATATATGAATATACCATGCACATATATATATCTCATGTACATATATACATTATATATCATACATATATACATTTATATTTCATGCATGCAAAACTCCAGAGTACTTAAAATATATAATTACTATTTTTAAATGCTGCAGGGCATAATGGATATAAATTCATCTGTAAAATGGGCATAATAATATCTACCTCACATGACAGTTGTCAAAAGTACTATAAAAGTAAAATGTTCAGACAGAGCTTAGCATTCAGGAAGCACTCCATAAATACTAATTGTATAATCACCATCACTATCATTATTATTGTTAGGGCAACCAAGTTGAATTTGTAATTCACGCTTCAAAGTCCACAGTTTTATTTGACAAATGTTTCCCTATTAAAACATCAATTAGCATTAGCAATTCTCAAAGGCCATTAAAATGGCTAGAGAGGCACTCAAAAAAGTCAGGACAGAGCAAAAGTCTTATTCACTACAGCTGATGGACCAATCCTTGCTTCAGTAGTCTGCACTATATCATGGAAGTCAAAAGCATTAACAGAAAGGAAGTATTTCTGTACAAAAATTATCTATAAAATCTAAGTGACAGAAATGACAAATATTACAACTCAAATGCTATAAATATTTAGCCCAAAGAATCATAACTACTCACTGTAAATTACTTCCTTTGTTTAAAAAAAAACACAGATACATGTTCAACCATTTCTTTTAATTACTGGACAGAGCGATGTGACTTTATAAATAAATGTTAAGTATCTCCCTAATGAACATGCTATAAAATGCTTGAATTAATAGCAAACACATTTCTTACGTGGTCTGTTAGATGCTGTACTGGTTTAGAATTGCTGAAACTTAATGAAACAGACTATGCAAAGAGGGACAAAACAACAGGACTATTTTGCAACCATATTTTGGAAAAATAATACAAGAATGAATTGTTTAAACATGCCACCAGCACATAGCTCAGCAGAATGGACTGGTAATAATTTATTCTACAAAGCAACTTGTAATTCTGCCCTGTGTTGCTTTTTCTCTTGAATATTGATCAAATCTAAATAATGCCTGTTAAAGTGTTTTATATACTATGTGCTTTGAGATACATGGCACCACCATTATTACATTTTGAGGTTTCTATTCTGAATTCACTTTTATCTCTAGGGCAAACAATAAAATCCAAAGCAAGTAAATTTTCTAATTGGGGCTCAAGCAACCTATTCTCAGAGGTATTAGGGAAAATATTATAAAAATATTACATTGAGGGAAATATTATAAAAACACATAATTTATAATTCCTAATTACTTCACCAAAAGAATAGTAAACTTCTTTTAAACTGAATTATAATTGTATTCACTGGTCACAACTATTTACTAGCTAAACATAATTATAAATATATTGGTCTTTGCTGCCTAATTACAGGTATTAGAAGAAGATGGAAAGGTAGGAAAGATAAATTTAGCAAAAAAAGTCTTTGTTTAGCTAGAGAACTTTTATTTTAATTTACTATTAATTTCATTAGTACCGTGCTTGTTTTTGTGTCGTAAAATCTAGTGAAATCGAATAACATAAGACAAAATTCATCTTTATACTTATGCTTTTACCTCAACCTGGAACGTCCTTCTTAATCAGATCTTACCCTGGCTTTAAAGCCAGCCCAGGTATCACTTCCTCCGTGAGGTGCTCCCAAAGCCACGTTCTTAGATTTTTCCCACCATGTAACGAGCATATGGCCAGCCTCCCTCTCTAGATTGTGTGCTTCTTAGGGCCACTGACCAGGTCCCTCTATTTTTCTTAACAACCTACACAGTTCTTTAAGGCACGTAATATATTCTCAATAAATCCTGGCCCGATGCACTAATGAACACACACTCACTTTGAAGTTCTTAAGACCAGGGTGAAAATGCCACCAATTGTGATGTAAAGCTAAAGGTTAAAAAGAAAATGTCCATTTTTAGCGAAATGAAACTCATAGCATTTTCACTTCCAGATGCATCAGCATTACATAAAAGATGTTGAAACTATTTTGAAAAATAGACATGCTGCACATTTTCCTGTTTGAGAATCTGTCTGAAAATACCAAGTTACACAGAGGCCTCTGGGTGTTCTCAAGACAAATGTTTGATCAGGTATGGAGTCCATCCACTCATTTCATGGAAATCCAGGGTAAGAGAACGCCCATCCACCAGCATGCTCACATCATTCCGTGGAAAGGTCTGTCCTTCTCTGCCCACACTGGCCAACACTTGAGTGACGATGGCTCTTGGCAGCAGAGAACTTGAGAACCTAAAGAAGTAGAATACCCATCCTGGCTCACATTTGCCACTGTCATCGTAATTTTCATTCCCACATGGACCAATGTCTCACATATCTGCTTTTACTTTTTCAACTGAACCTCTGAGCCTGGCAATTTGCCTGTTTTAGTTTCCAGGCTGCTAAAATAAATCCCATGTAATGGGTTGGCTTAACAACAGGAATTTACTGGATCAGGGTTTTGGGGGCTAGAAGGCTGGCTTCCTCCTGGGGTCTGTACCTCCTGGCTGGCCAACAATCTTTGGGGTTCCTTGTTTTTCCGTCACATGGCAATGCACATGGCGGCATCTTCTCCTCTCTCTTCTGGGTTCCACCGACTTCCAGCTTCTGGCTGTTCCCAGTGGTTTCTTCTCCCTGTCCCCAATTTCCTTCGCTTATAAGGATTCAGCCACATGGGATTAAGGCCCACCCGCATTCAGTGTGGGCACACCTTAAGTAAAAACATCTTCAAAGGTCCCACTGACAAATGGGCTCACACCCACAGGGCCAGGGGCTGGGACGTGAACATGCCCTTTGTGGGGGACATGACTGAACCCCCAACACCGAATGACCTGCTATTAATACATCACCATACACATGCCCACTCCCACCTCACTCAAAAGGCCATATTTTGCTCAGAAAGGAACAGTAGGCAGCTAAAGGACAAGTGCTCATAACAGCCATCTGTCCAGGCTGGTCATCCACATTCAGGACTAACCACCTCGGGGGCAATAAATACAAATTTTCCAAGAGGTTGTCAAGCCTTATTTGATGGATTCTCTTTCCTCATGCCCCAGGATTTTCTACCTTTTCAATAAGAAGGAGAGTAAAGAGGGCTGCTGTGTCTCCCATCTCATTTCACCCAGCAGTTACTGTCGGCCTCATATTATAGCCTGTGCAACTTAAACCACCTCAGTCCAAACCACACCTAACCACTCCTGTGTGCTCTCAAGTCACTGGGGACTATAAAAAAGAAATACAGGGGAGCGATGTAGCTCAATGGTTGAGCGCCTGCTTCCCATGTACAAGGTCCTGGGTTCAATCCCCAATACCTCCTAAAAAAAAAAAAAAAAAAAATAGAAGACCTATCAAACGGAATAGGTAGAGAAAAGGAGCAACAAGAGAAAATGTTGGCTTACACCATCCCTTTAAAAATACTGCATTATATAAAATTTGAAACATACGAAAGACTATATGCAATATGTATGTGATCCAGGAAGCATAACCCATAAATCTACCACCCTATTTAAGAACTAGACATTACCAATACCAATACTGTCTGCTACTTCCCACGCCATCCCCCTGCCGCCTTTCCAGAGGTAACCATGATCCTGAATTTTGTCTTTATCATTCCCTAAAACACACAATTTAATTTTGCTCTATTTCAGCTTTATAAAAAAGTATATCATACTATATATTACCATTTATGACCAGCTATTTTCACACAATATTGCTTCTAAGATTTAACCATGTCATTGAGGGAAGCTATAGTTCATCCAATTTCACTCTGTATAATATTCAATCATGTGACTATATCTTCCTCTATTGATGGACATTTGGGTAGCTTCCCTTTTTTTTTTTTTTCATTTTTTTGTATTAAAAACAATGTTGCTATGCATATTCTTATATACATATGCACAAGTTTCTCTGGGCTATTTCCTAGGAAATGATTTTTCTAGATCATATAGTATATTCACCATTACACAATAGAGCTGATCTAATTTCAAAAATGGTTGTACCAATTTATACTCCTACCCAGAATGCATCTTCATGTTTTTAACTGTGAAATCATTTTAGAATCATGAAGGAGATCTATTTTCTCTAAAGCTGGAATTTTTATTTTATAGGCACAAGATATGAATATCCATAAAGAAATGAACTTCCCATGCCTCTCTCACACATTGTTAAGTTTATACTCTGTTCATCACTAAACATATAAGAACTACTTCCTAAGATATGTTTATTTTACCACTTTCAAATGCACGGATGGCATTTACTAGCGACTCAGGGTGGACGGAGGACAAATAACTTCAAGTCTCCAAGAAATCATGTACAAATCTGAAGTTTACCCAGCTATGGCAAAGTGAGGAAAGTCTTTATTTCTTTCAATATTAGAGAGAAGCAGAGGAACAGACAACTGAAAAAGATGAGGGAAAGCCTTAGGTTTTATTTTAAAGTAGCAAAACAAAATAAAACCTCTGTAATTAGGTTTTGCTAGACTTGGGCTTAGAAAACAATCCTTCTTCCTTGCCCTCCCCACCACGAGGGTGCTTCTGGCTCTTCAGCCTTTGGTCCTGGCTCACACTCTGAGCTCCAGATTAAGCCAGGTCTATCTACAGAGGAAAAAGGCAAAGAATAAAACGGACAGAACCTCTTATTGTTAAGAATTGTAGCAAGCGGCAAGAAGCACCATAGCAAAAACTGAAGTGAGTCTAAAGAACAACTGGACTACCTTCTTTCACTAACAGGGGTGGAGACCAGGGCAAGAGTCAGTGAAAAACAGCTGGCCTGCACCAACACTGTCTTCCACTCCCTTCCCCACAGCCATTTATTACTTATCACAGCCTTTTTTTTTTTTTTTAAAGATTTATTTATTTATTTATTTATTCCCCCCTTGCTGCTTGTGCTGCTGTGTCCATTCGCTGTGTGTCTTCTCTGTGTCTGCTTATCTCCTCCTTGCTGTGAGGTCCCACTGCATCAGCCCCTTGCGCCACGCGGGCCAGCCTGCCCTCACAAGGAGGCCCCGGGAAGCGAACCCGGGGCCTCACACATGGTAAACGGGGGCTCTATCGACTGAGCCAGTCCCGCTTCCCTATCACAGCCATTTCTTACCTTGTTACTCGCAGTAACTACTGCCCTGAATTTTCAGTGGACATTATCTTGACCGTGTTTTCACATTTCTGTCTCCACTCTGGTTTCTTTCTTATTGGATAGCCCCAACAAGCAGGGAAATGGGGAGAAAGAAGTATCAAAGGCCTTCACCTATACAATGGATGTCTCTGAAAAACCCAATGCTGATAAAAGGTAAAATGATAAAAAAAAATTATGTGTTATTAGTGCCTGTTAAGTCACCTATTTGAGAGATATTTTTGTGTGTCTATCAGCAAAGTCTTATGCCTTTTATTAGAGTCCTGCACTGTACAAGCTTGGGGCCACGGGGCCTTATTTTAATCAGTCTGGGGCTGACTTCTCTTTTCAGGCTAGTAAGCTGGAACCTCGCCAGGCTGTGTGAAGGGAGCAAGCATTTCCTTCTTGGTCAAGGAAACGCTCAGACCTGTGTATATTCTATTAAAAGTGTGATAAACAAACAACCCTATTTTGATATTTACTGCCTGTTTCCCGGTGCCCCAAAATATGATGGCGGTAGGGAGTGAATGTGGTTGTAACTTCAGATAAAACTCCAGATTCTCAGACAGCTTTCAAGATGGGTTAAAAAAAAATAAAAAGGCATCACATTGTAAAGGATCCCTTTGTAATGCTCATATATAAAGATCCTATTAAAACGTGGCAATTTTCCACAGCTATGAGACTTTCATGTACACGACTTTGTATCCCAATGCTATGTGAAAGGTGAGTCTGGCTTTTTATTCAGCGACTAGACACTCTTTTCAAGAGAATGATCACACTTCACTGTGAAGTGGTTGATGAGGGACCAATTAGTCCTCCCCTCTCTCCCCGTCCCCTAATTTTAACCTCCTATGGGAAATAAGGTCAGGACCCACTTCCCTCCCAAAGCACCTGGTGGAGGTTGTATCAAATACTACAGCAGCACCTGTCCAAAGGGAGCCCTTTGCAAAGGCTGAGCAGGTATAAAAACGCATCTTCATCAAGGACTGTTCTCTCCACTGGCAGACCCAGAGCCCCAGCGAAGCGAAACATTTATTTGCAGAGCCTGCAAGCTGGAGGCTCCTCTCGGCTCCTCCTTCCGCGTCCTCGCGGCCCCGGCCCCGCCCCCCTCGTCCCTGATTGGCGGAGCCGCTGGCCAACCTGCCCACCCCACGGCTTGGCGCGGGCCCGCTCGCCACTGCCTCTCGGCGGCTGCACCTCTGGCCCCAGCCGCAGCAGCTTCAGGGCTGCCTGCCAGGGCTTTGAGCTCCTCCTCCTTTCTCCAGGAGGCATGCTGAGCAAATTAGAGGTTATAAACACCTCCGGGGGAAGCAGGAACATTCCTTTGGGCTACGTAAGGGCACTGTGTCCGAAGCGAGTGTCTCCAAGGGATTAGGCTGCAGGAACTCGCCCACGCCCCGCAGCTCCTGCTGGGCATGGCACCTTTCACTCCTCTCGATTTTGGATGCCCATCCAGGGAACTTTCTTTGTAAAAAATGCCTCTCAGGTTCTAGGATGCTGCTGACCCTCTGCTAAGCAGCATAAAGCTATTTTCAGTGGAAGGGGAAGCATATTCCTAAATAGAGTGCTGCCAAATCCACTGTGTGAGAGAAGGCTGGAAGAAAAATATTTGGGCTCCCAGCATGGGTGAAAGTTTTATTAGGAAATCAGAGAAGCAACGGCAAAAAGCAGCAGCTCCGTTTTAAGCTATGCTGGAAGTAGAAGCAGGCAATCTAGAATTAAGTAGCAGAAGCAGAGTCAATTAAGAAAGATGCCCTAACTGGTGGTATATGGCTTCTTCCACCTTGTAGGAGCTGGGTACCAATGTGGTATGGTGGTAGTTCACAGTCTGCCAACAACTCAGACACCTGAAGCTCCATAATTAAGTCTTTCCTTTGGTTTTAAGATTCTTCCACTCTGCAAATTTCAGAATAATATGCTCCCTTAGAAGTGTTAAATCCAGATATCCAAAATGAAAAGGAAGGAGCACAGGTTTTGAATCAAAGCTGAGAATTAACCCTAGTTTTACCACCTTCACCTCTGTGGCATTAGGGAAATTATTTACTAACTTGACCCTCAAGTTTATTAGCTGTTAAATGGGACTAAAGAACCCAATCTCAAAAGGTAGTGCAAGGCTGAAATTCTATGTTTCTAAAAGTGCCTGGTCCTGACCACACTCATAGCAGGCACTGGGACAATTGTATTCCTTTCCCTTTCTACAGAGCATTTTTTTTTAAGGTACCAGGGCTGGGGATTGAACCCAGGACCTCATATGTGGGAAGCCGGCGCTCAACCACTGAGCCACATCAGCAACCCTACAGAGCAGATTTTAACAGGGGAATGAGTGAGGACAATGCCAAGGCTCTGGCTTCCTGATATGGAAACAATGAGAAGGTCGGCAGGGGTGGAAGTGCAAATGGCAGGAGGAGGGGATTCCGGAGGAGGGGACAGTCTGTTTCACAAATGTGGCGAGGTCACTCCACTCCAAAGCACGTGGTGGCTTCAAGCAGACCTTTATTTGCAGTTTTGACTGGCAAGACTGTGAGCTTGGGAACACGTCTCCACCAAAGAGCAATGCCTCACTCCTCTCAAGGCTCTCCCTTGCTGGGCCCATCCTGCTGGGGTGGGAAGGGATTCAGGTGCATGTGAACAGCTGAACTGCAAGGCCACCTGCAAAGGAGTGGGTGCAGGACGGGCTGGCAGGTGGGCAGGCAAGCAGAAGGGAGGAAGTGCCCAGGCAAAGCCCGCTGATCCATGTGGGGCTGGAGACCTTCCTACCCACGGACTAAGGACTGCCCTCAAACCAAACTGTGTAGCCCAAGATCCCTCTTCTTTCCCTGTGCATCAGCACCTTCATGCTTTCTAAAGTCTGAGCCAAGCACACTCACCACTGACTCAGGTGAATGGGTTAAACTGAAGACAAAAATGGCAGGGGATGAGGGGCCCTGTAGCAGGCTGCTGCAGAAATATATTTTTAGGCTGAGAAGGCTTTCTAAATCAAAAAGGTCGCTATACCAAAGATAAACCCTCCAAAATTTTTTTTCTATAATAGCTGCTCATTAAAAACATGCTCAACCTGAATAAAGAGGAAGGGGAGGACTGTTTTTAATAATATACAGTAGCAGCCATTGCAACTGAAGGTGACATTATTTAGAAATATGTCAAGACACCTGTCCCCCAAATGGCCTACTTGGAGAATTGGGGGAGGGGGGCATACAGAACACATTTTGGAGATCACCCATCTGACTGCTGGAGTGTTATGGAAGTGTGATTTAAGGATATTCATTTTTTAGGACATTTCAAAGTGAAATACTGCAAAATAATATATGCACATGGAAAACTTGTATGTGGTTTATTTTGCTTTTTGCTTACATGGCTGCTGTGAATTATTGGCCATTTTCTATTTAATAATCTTTATTCACCTTTGTGTCATTCCTTCTGTGTATTATCTGTAATAAATTTTTAAATTCCAGTTGACCATTCTCTAGCCCCCTGGTATACTTTTGGACCATTCCTTCTTTCCTTCCTATGATGAGTTGAGTGCACAAAGAACACAGCAAGATTTTCAGACTAATCTGAGCAAAATCACAATGGAAGGTAAATAAAAGCATCCCAAAGCCAAAAGGAGTGATTTTGGAGTATATACATCACTGATTACATTCCATTATTACAGGTAATTAAAAGGTGACTATATAATAATGTTAAACAGCAGGCACAAATTTTTGAAAATTTCTCCCTGGTATTAGCTATGCAAAAACATGATCTGAATGTTCAACACTAATCATATTCATCTCTTCTTAAGAGCAGTGTATAATAAATGGGTAGCCTAAAAGGAATGCTTTGAACAGAATGCTTCACTATTGTCTGATTATTCTAAATTTAAAACTCCAACAAAGGAAAGGATTATTCTCTTAAGGTTCAAGATTCACAAGGACTTGGTAATGAAATTCCTTCAGGGGAACAAATAAAAAATTGCTAGCTTCAAGCTGCCAGTGTCTTAGGTTTGTATAGTGCTTTTTAAATCAAAGTCATTCTTCATTCACTTAACAACAAATGTTTGTTGAATAAATGAATGAAGGAAAAGGCTTCAAAATACTTTCCAAGTTTAATCACCTATAAGTTGTGAATCGGGCAGCAATTTTAATCAATCGCAAATGCACAGGCTGAAGTGAGTTCAATGTCAGCTCTTACCAAGCATGCCAGAGCTAGACCTGGAAACTGGAAATCATGGCCTTTGAGTCTTAGAAAACGGCCCAGCTCTTAGAGTCTGTTGCTTAGTTGTATCCCTGCATACTCTCAATACAATCTGGAATGCCTGTTATTGAGGCCAGGTGAGGTCAGATTAAATAGGTATAACAGAGCCAGGCAGGTCACGAAGCTATACAGGTAGTCCAGACCAAAGGGGAAAAAATAAAATAAAAATGCTGAAACTGACAATCAGATTGAAATTTAAGTATGTTAACATCACTCCAGCGTGGCACATAAAGCAGATTACTTGTGCTAGAATTGATGTTATACCAAGAGGAAGGAAAAAAAAAATGTGCCCACAGGGTAATTGATCAGCTCAGGGTTTTCTCCAGGGGGTCTGGCGTTTACTCTTCCAGCAACACCGCTAACACCCATCTCTTTGCATTCTGACCTTTAACAGGATGAAATCCGAGAGCCAGCCAGACACTTATAATCTATTTGTTTCAATAACTCGGGGGAGAAATACAAGTAGAAAAGTTTTTGCAAGTAGAATCTGTTTTGCAAGTAGAAAAAGCTCTTGTATTGCAGATTGAAGGTTCTTCAAATGGTAAATCTTGAAGTTTTCAAAATCCATGCCAATGGAATTAGCAGGAGAGCAATATTATCTTCACACTGAGCACGTCCTTTGAGAACTAAGTACAAGTGAAGCAACAGCCCCTATTTTTCTGATCCCAGAGTAGGCAGAACTGCCCTTGGCAAAGTCTAAAGTAGGTAAAGTTTATTTACAGGACTCTTCCCTTGCAATTCTGTACCTTTCTGTCACCTGAGGTTCCTCTCCTTTAGGCCCTAGGGGGTTCTTTTCCTCCCTTCCCTTGCCAATGTTAAGACAAGTAGGTTTGTTTCAATATAAATAAACTACATTCATTGTCTTATCCTCCAAAATATTTGTATTTTAAACCTTCTGCTTTTTAATTGAGGAATTAAAAGCTTTCCTTTCCTTTAAACTCCTGCATCAGCCAGCAGGTGAGGACATATCCTGAACAGGGAGACAGGATAAGGTAACTTTCCCTATTTCTCAAAGCTTATTTTGCTTCATGCTAAGGCCTGTCATAAAGATGGAAATGCTCTGAAATCAGACTGGGCTCAATATTCCTTTATGACCACGAGCAAACTAAGTTAAGTTCCCCAAGCCCCAGTTCCTCATTTGTAACGTGTGAATTATCATAATATATAATACAATATATACATACTATAGCACAATATATCGCAACACGTAACACAACATAATAATTATGAGATAATGACTATAAAGTCTTTGACCCATTGCTGTCTTAAAGACTGCCCTCAGAAAGAGGACAGACAGGTCCCCAAATATGTCCCAGGATTGGCCAAGCCAGATCTGCTAAGGGCCCATCACCTCAACTCCCTGGGAACTAGAAGAGCCTGATTCTTAGCATTATCAGCTTCTTAGAGCCTGTGGCTTCTGGCCCTGGAGCCAGGCGCCCCCTAAAGGCAGGCTGTAAGGCTAGACCCCGAGCTACCTTTCTTAGACCTTTCCCTGACTCTGTTCCTATCTGAGAGCATCTAAACCCTTCCCACTCCTCCGTTCTCTCCTCCCCTCCCTCTCCCGGTACCCCAGGAAGCCTAGTCACTGGGGATCCAGCTCCATTCCTCACTGCACCACCTCTCCTTCCCAGTCCCCTCCCCTCCACCCCTACCAGGTAAGTTTACATGGCCGTGAGCCCCTGGCAGCCTGAACACTTAGTTTTGAAAATATTCCTCAAGGCAAGTTTCAAGACAAGCATGTGACCGACCGAGCAGGGTGCAAGGCCAAGCTCCCTCCCTCCTGTCCCTCCACCCCCATGGCAAGACAGTTCCTAAGGCGCGGGGAAGGAGCCACCCGGCTGGAGTCGGCAGTGAGGGCTGGGACAGATCCACAGAGGGAGAGAACTCGAAGCTCCCTCAGCAGTGCCTCTGAAGCCTGCTCGGCAATACAGGCCGTGGCTTGAGAGAAAGGGGGGTTCACATTCCTTCAGTCCCTGTGTCTCTGCCAGGATTTTCCAGGCTGGCATAATCTCCTCTAGAGCAAGTGGGGCCCGGTGGGAAGGGCCCTGGAAGCCAAATCCACGGACCGAGCCCCTTGTCTGCATCCTCTCCTGGGATAAGGCCTTATAAAGGAAAGACTGGTAAAGGATTCTCTGAAGAGAATTCAGAGCAGCTGGAAGAGCTTTTCAAGAATCCTTAAAAAGAAAAGAGAGAGAGAGATAAAGAACAGAGGAGTCAGGAAACCGCTTTAGACCTGGGTCTTGGAGGAGGGGGAACAAGGAAGCTCAACTGTTAGAGATGGGACCAAGGATGTTTACACGTTACATATGGGGGTTATATCACAGTCAAATGTATGTATTATATTATACATACTATCAGAGGAAAGCCAGCGAAATCCATACTAATTATAGAAATGAGAAAACAAAAAGAAAAAATGATAAAAATGATTTTAATTGTGTAAATGTAATACAAATTATAGTCATTTACAGGAATTGCTTCCACTAAGCTCAATTACCACGCAGCACTGTATCAATTAAATGCATCATGAACTATGTGTCAGATTAACTCACTTGTGCAAGTTACACTTTATGACAACACTAAATTCTGTGCTGTATGTTCGTGAGGCTTCCTATTTTGTGATGCACATAATTGCAGAATCTGGAAGCTAGAATGGACGGTAGGGAGACACCTCACTCTAACCCCTTCATTTTACAGATGTACAAACTGAGTCTTTGAGAAGACAGGGTTTTCCCAAGGCCCCACGAGAACTACTTTATAGCAGTGTTGCCTGCACTGCTTTAGAGCTCATCTTAAGACCCTGTGCCTTAGACAGTACTGCAGGGCAGCCCGTCCTCATTTGTAAGACCATTTGCTTGAAATTCAGAATTATCAGAGGCGCACAGAAAACCTGTTTGATGCTTGCCAGGGGGAGTAACTTCAGGGATTGAGTCGCTAAAGTTCTTGACTAAGTGATTTTGGTACGAAATGATCTTTAGAAGAATTTAGTCTATAAGAACTCTGGTAGGGGTGTCAGAAATGGTACAATAGAAAGAAGGCGGTTATGGAGTCACAGACCCTAGGATAAGCCTCAAAGCTTACAAAGCCTACTAACAAAATGGGCATGATAATAATACTTATTCAAAAGTGTAACATTAGATGACATTATATATAAAGAACATCTAGCACAACACATGTGATATGCTCAATTCCTTTACTTCGAGCTCCCTGCCAAATGCCTCTAAGAAAGCCTCAACTTCGAATACAGACGATGAGTGTCTAGATGGGAAAAGATTATTTCACAGATAACCACAGAAGCCTGTTCCAAAGTATCAGTGTTATAATCATGTATAGTTTCAAAAGAGAATGTCAGTGTATGGGGTGGACAAGAGTTGTAAGCTCCAAGCCTGTTTCCACCTGATGAGTAAGAACACCGAAAAATGTACCCCTCTCCGCCAGGCAGTCATGGTCAGTTGTTAAGAATCCCCTCTTCTTTGTATCAAAATGCTTTAGCAGGAAACAAAGATCCCTTAGTACAAAGGCACACCCCACATACACACACACAATTCATTCCTTCTCGGGACCTAGTGATGTCTCCTTGCTCATTTTTCACATCTCAAATCTCTAAGAAATGGAGCACAGTCTTTAGATGGCACAGCCCTGCAGCTCACAGTGTGTCTTTTGGGCCATCCGTAAGCTGGTCTGAAATGCCCAAGGCTGCAGAGAAGGAAGCTGCCCAGTCTATAGAGAAGGGCCCCTCAACCAGTGGTGTGCCAACAGGATTCTACATCCGCCTTCTTATCACTTCTCCTCCCATATGTAATTTCACCAGCAAATGAGAGATTAAAGTCTCATCGGGAAAGAGGTCAGGAGAGTCCGCCTTATGCTATAAACAGATCTCCAGCTGAAACTTCTGTGTACAGAATGACATTTGAGTAGGAGCCACTAACTTTGCCTGCAAGCCAGAGCAGAAGTCCAGGTCTGCTCCACACAGCCCTGGCAACACTGCCCTCTGTTCTAGAACTGTCTGTGACCTAGATGTTCTGGCAGGCATGCAAACCAGCACTGCCTCGGTCTGCCTATCACACACACACACACATGCACACGCACACGCACACCTACTCCAAAGTTTCTGTTGTTCTGTGTCGCCTCTGCTGACAATCATTGAAGCCGGTCCGGTGGCAGCGGGGAGAACGCAAGCTGGTAAACAGAGCTCTCGGGGTTCATTAAGCCTATGGTCACTTCCATTTTGTGACTTCTGCCTACATTGTGTTTGAATGTGGGCAGAACTATTTTTCACTCTTATTCAAAAACATGTGACATCATCGTCCTTTATTTCCTTGAACTATGTTGGCATTCTTGCCAAGGAGAGGAGCTGCAAGGATCACTGAAGCTTCTGGGATGAAGGAATCACATGCAAGGCTGAATAAAAAGAGCCCAGCTGCCAAACATCCACCCACAGGAAAAGTGCAAGAGGTGAACTGGGCACCACTTGGAATCGTAAACATTACTACAGGCGAGGTGACCGGCTGCCAGGAGGCTGTTACACTGCCCCTAACTGGACCGTGCGGTGTGATGCTCTTTGGGAACCATTCCAGAAATGCAGGTGTAGCTTACCAAACACTTAAAAAAGCTGTGCTTCTGAAGGTCTATATGCAAGCTGAAGCACTATAAACTACTTTATGTGCTAAATGCCCTGGAGGTGTTCATTCTTTAAAAGAACTCCACAAAGGTTTTATAAAATTCACAGTCATCTCCTTATGTGTTTTTCCTATCAGAACACATACCAGACTTTCTTTAAGAAGTGTCTCCATCCCTCCTTCTATCCCTCCCTCCAAACTTCCCTCCTTCTCTCTCTCCCTCTGTCCCCCACCTCTCTCTTTCTGGGTGTCTTTAAAGAATATCATCAAATTGAACATTAGTCTCAAAAGAATGTCAAACTAGGCAGAAATCTGCATCAGTGCTGGAAAACAGAGAAGGGTACCAGACATATGCAAAAATCATTAAGAAATTTTGATAGATTGTGGAAAGCATCTCATAAAAGGCTGATCAGGAGGTGATTCTCCCTCTTGAGAAAGTGGGGCAGCCTTGTGAGAAGCATACAAGAAAAGATCCCGAGCTGGCGGTGGGGGCAGGCATGGGGACAGGACAGCCTTCTCGGCTCCAGATCACTGGTGTTCAGAAGGCGCTAGAAGAGGGAACCGCGGGAAGCAGGGCCACGTCCACGTTTATCCAGTGGGTGGTGGGACAATTCTCCACAGGGCAGGGCTCAAGAAACCAGAAGAATTCAGTCACGGCTAAACAGTGGGCTTGGAGTGAACATAGGGTTAGAGAGAAATAGATAAAAAGAAAACAGGCTCTGATACCATGGCTTCACCCAACCCAAAGCACAAGCCCTGTAAAGATTAGAGCTGCAAAAACAGACAAACAAAACACACACAAAAAAAGATTAGAGCCACTGAGAGATGCCCCAAGGCCCCAGGCTGGCTTGGTAAAGTTAAAAGAACCAAGTCCCCAGCTTAATTAATATCTAGAGCAGTCTAAGCTGTTCCAGAAGGCAGAGTGATCATACAAGGGCCAGTTCCCAGACAGGCCGGGCTTCTCATCATTCGCTGACAAGTAACCACATTACACAACATTGGGCATAAAAGGAGTTGGTGACAAAACAATATAAAACATCCAAGAAATAAAGGAAGACAATTTTGAAAAAGATTTACTATTGTAAATACAAATAAATTTCAAACAAGATATGATTAGTGATTTAAAAAAAAAAAATCAAGGAAGCCCAGATTCTCAAACAAGACATGAAAACTAAAGTAAGAAAAATAAATGAAACCAGAAAACTGACTGGAAAAATATTAGGGAACTATCAAAAGTCTAATTTAAAACAAGAAAACCAATAAAAAGGAAAGGCAACACTCTGCACAATCAAATCAGCACCCAGAACAACTAACAAGGAGATGATGATGGACAATGACCATCCCAAGGAACAGAGAGCATCTGCAACTGCAAGCAAAATAGTCCCATCCATCTTCCCCATGGGATATAAGCCTCCTCTCAGTTAGAGGTGGAGTGGACGTCACCATCCCAGAATCCTCAGGACTGGAAAGAACTATGGACTAGAGTGGACTTACTGGTATTCTACTATAGACATATTGTGATTCTAGCAATGGAAGAAATTACAGCATTGATGTGGAGGCCATGGCCACTAGGGGCTCTGGGGGCAGGGAGGGGGAAAAACAGTTGTAATATCGGGGCTTTTTCAGGACTTGGGAATTGTCCTGACTGACACTGCAATGACAGATACAGGCCATTTTATATTATCACATAGCATGCAGAACTCTGTGGGAAAGAGTGTAGACTACAGTGTGAACTATGGTCCATGCTTAATGGCAACCCCAGGATGCGTTTATCAATTGCAATGAATGTGCCACACTAATGAAGGATGCTTATGTGGGAGGGTGTGGGAGGTGTGGGGAGTGGGGCATATGGGAATCCCTATATTTTTTGTGTAACATTTATGTAATCTAAGTATCTTTAAAATATTTATATATATTATTTAAAAAAATCAAATCAGCGATGTGAAGAAATAATTGAGAAACTATACCAAAAAGCAGAGCAAAAAGGACTAAAAAATAGAAAGATAAGAAAAATTATGATGGATATGGAAGATAGAGAACCAACATACAGAGATTTTATGATTCCTGAAATAATCAGAACAATGCCACAGAAGCAAATTATTAACGATATATTGTAAGAAAACTTTTGTGAACTCTTAAATACCTGATTCACAGACCAAAAATTTCAAAAGGGAAAAAGAAAGCCCATTCTGTACAATAGAAAAATTAATGAAAACTAACATAGGCATATATGCATATATATAAAACTATTAATGAAAACGACTTATTTCCTGATGACACTTGAATTTTGAGGTCAACTAAAATCATAAGCATCTAGTGAGGAAAGAAAAAGAATTCAGGTAACCAGTTCACTAAAAAGGAAGAAAAATCAAGCAAGTCTCTGATTTCCACCTGACAACATTAAGTGCCAGAAGAAAATAAAACATCATCTGCTGAGTTGTGAGGACAAAGGGTTTTGACACAAGAATTCTAAACTAAGCAAGTTTTTTGTTGAGCAGTAAGAGCTCAATAATGAAAAATATATGCTTAGATATGAAGGCTCTATTAAAAAGTAATCTACTGCACAAAAATATTATTTGAAGAAGTTTCTCTGTTCAAAACGTAATTTAAAATTTTAATTTAACAAACTTAAGAAAAGGGATAGTTTTTTTAAAAGCAAAATTTTTGAGATATATTCACATACCATACAATCCATCTGAAGTGTACATTCAATGGCTTTTGGTATAATCACAGAGATGTGTATTCATCACTGCCATCAATATTAGAGCATTTTCATTATCCCAAAAAGAAGGCCCCCTACTCTTTAGCAGTCACTTCTCAATCCCTCTATCCTTCCCCTGCCCTATATATACACTAATCTAATTCTCTCTATATAAATTTAGTTATATTAACACTTTATAAAAATGGAGCAAACAGTATGTAGTACTTTGTGTCTGGTTTCTGTCACTTAGTATAGAAAAGGGGTAGTTTGGCTTTAAAATAGTTTACAATATGCAATCTAACCACTGAAATCACAAACAAGTGTTTATAGTTACAAGAGAATACAGACTAAATAATGCTTATAAGAAAATGTCCATAATATTAAAAAATAACGAATAAACTGAATCAAAATATCTATATATCTATATTTACCTAGCTTTAAAAAGGAAAGGAAAATCCCAAGAGAATAAAAATGTGAGACTCTCATCTTACAAGGAAGGAGACATGGTCAGTAAGCACTTTTTCCTTCTTGACATTATTCATTCAAACATGTATGTCTTTTTTTTTCCAAATTTAAGAAGCCAACTAGAAAATTAACTAGGACATATAACTTGAAAATCACTAGAGAATTCATCATATAACACAAAACAGAAAACGAAGGAGACATCAAGGAATCTTAAAAGCAAAAAGAATGAAAAAATGGCAAGCATTAGCACAGGCCCATCAACAACGCGGACAGGCATTACTTCCCTTTTAAGAAGCAAATGAATCGCAGATGGCGTCATGAAATAAGAATGACCTACACGCTATCTGCCAGAAACCCATAAAAGTTAAAAGGAATACCAGGCAACTGCAAATTTTTAAAGTGAGATTACAATGTTAACATAAAATCAAAATTAAATTTTTAAAGCAGTAAACACGATAAAATCTTTACTGACGAAAGGTTCCAAAGAGAAGTTAAAATGTACAGGCCAAAATACAGTATGGGAAATATATAAAGGGAAATAAGCAGAGATGGAGAGAGATGTAATAGTCTCTGCAACGTCTACCCCCACCCCCCCGCCTTTCTAAGGCTTTTAGCCCTGAGAAAAGTAAGCAGATGGGAAGTCACTAAGGATGTACAGAAGTAGGATACAATAATGAGCAAGGCTGATCTGACAAGTAGATAAACCTGATAATCACAGCATACTTCATTTAACAAAAACTACTCATGCGTTAGGAGAGAGAGAAAACTTTACGACATCTTAATATTGTGACCATAATGCAGTAAAACTCAAAATTAATAAACAAAACTCCAAATAATTCAAATAAACTTGTAAATCTGAAAAATATTCTAAACATCTTGGGGGTATAAGAGATACTAAGCTATGCAATTAAGATCGAGACAATAAAGGTAATGAGAACCTTGTGTATCAAAGTGTAGGCAACCTACAATGAGAGGCACACACCTTAAATATTTTCATCAAGTAAGAAAAACTTAAAGGAACAATCAAGTCAAGAAATTAGCAAACAAAACCAAAGCTAAGAAAAGCAAAACAAAGGTAAAGCATGTGCAAAAAAAAAACCCAACAGCAACGGAAATTCAAATTTTAAACTTAAGAGACATCCCAAAGATTGCAAAAAGCAGCCCCTCAAAGATATACTGACATAAAATTGATTTACTGCCAGCTAATCTAAAGTTCCAAAGAAAGAACAAATAAAATAAATGAGAACTGGGATAAAACCACAAATATTGAAGAGGTTTTTAAATTTTAAGAATATTTAATGTTTGATCATAAAATTAAAAATCAAGAAACAGCAGATTTGTTAGGAAAATAAAAACTAAGGTTAACTTAAGTAGAAAACCTGATCAGAAAATTTACAGTCAAAAAAAGGGCAGGGAGAACTGGAGACAAATAATTTGGGGGAGAAGAAATTTTAAAGCTTCCAGAGATGTACAGTTTCCAGGATACATAAATTACATTATGTAATTTACAACAACAGTTCAACAGAAAAATTCATTACTATAACTGTGGAAAAGATATTTTATTAAAATTTCTTTGTGGGGGGGCTGTTGACACTTAAAATGGAAGACTACTTATTTGCAACAGTAAAGGATATCTACCACAAATCCATAGACAATACCATATTAAAAGTTAAAAACAAGACTCAATCTAATTAAATTCGGGAACAGAGTCAAGTATACCTGTTCTACCATTATTAGTCAACATAGCATGGAATGTTCTAGAAGAAATGAAGGTTCAAAATATTAGAATGTAGGAGGAAATATGGTCTCTATTGGAAGTGCTATTATTGCCAATCTGGAACATCTCAGGGGATCAAATGAGAGACCAGAGAATCTAGTGAGCTCAACAAGATGACAGTCATTAGAAGATACATGCATACTCACACACCCACACATTTACTGTACATATTAATAGTTTTTCTATAAACCAGCAATAATCGCTGAAATATAAAGGGGAAAAGGGCCAGTGCACAATTATAACTAACACGGTAAAATCTCTAAGGAAAACTTAGAATTATCAGATGGAATAAAAATATATAATGCTTTATTAAGAGAATAATAAAAGAAAACCTGAATGATTATGTTGATGGAGCAAAAGTTACAGAAGTATCAAGACTTGGATTCTCTCCAAATTTATTAATACATATAATAAATTACAATTAAAATTTATTTTGAAAAGTTGTAAAATTTGAAGACATCATGTTGAGTGAAATAAGCCAGGCACAAAAGGACAAATCTTGTATTATGTCACTGATATGAAATAATAGAAGCAGCAAATTCATAGAGTTAGAAACTAGAGAGGGGGGCTGGAGAGCTGGAGAGGAGGGTTAGGGAATGGGGACTCAATGCTTAATTGGTCCAGAGTTGCCATTTGGGGTGATGGAAAAGCCTTTGTAACAGATGGTGGTGATGGCAGCAAAACATTGTGGATCTGATTCATACCACTGCATTATATATTTGAATCTGAATGTGGTAAAAGGGGAAATTTTAGGTTGTATGCATGTTTCCAGAATAAAAGTTTTAAAAAACCATAAGACTGGACAACTCAAACAGTGAACTCTAATGTAAACTATGGACTAAAGTTAATGGTATAATTATAAAAATACTGTTTCCTCAACTTAAGAAAGGTACCACACTAATGCAAATTGTTAATAATAGGGAAAACTGTGTGTGAGTGAGGTAAGTGACGTGGTAACTCGGTACTTTCTGCATGATTTTTCTGTAAAAACCACAGGAAAAAAATGGGGGCCAAATTAGTCTTATGTTTATTTGGAAAAATAAATGAATAGGTTAAAAAGAGTTAAGAAATGGTGAAAAAATAAAAATTATATGGAAGAATCTAAGATTGCGTATGTTAAGAACTATTAAACCTGTAGAACCAAAACTAAAATGCAAAAGCAGAAAGGTCAAGAAAACAAAAGGAAAAGCCCAGAAACATACCCAAAGTAATAAAGGCATTGTACATGATAAAGGTGGTATCTCCCAGAAATCAGGGCGGAAAAAAAGAGTATGAAATAAATGGTGTGAGAACAACTGATTAACTATTTGGGATAAGTTCAAATGTTCCTCACATCTGAGATTACACATCAAAATAAACTCAAACATAAATTATAAGATAATAAAACTAAAAGAAACCATCTGATCCTAGTATATGGAAGGCTTTTCTAGATATAAAAGCAAAGAAAAAAGGAAATCATGAAAAATTACTAGTAAGTTTGACTACATAGTATTTTGAATACTTGTACATCAAAATTGCCATGAATAAAATACAAAGGAAAATATCAAAAAGGAAAAAAAGTATTTGTAACACCGTTAACAAAGTATTAATATCCTTAATGTATACTTATAAATATACAAGTAAAAGATACACTTAATAACACAAAAATGAGCAAATAACAGGAACAGCCCATTTTGAAAAGAAATATTCAAAATAAAGGTACATAAGAAAAAAATATCCAACCTCATTAGAGACCACATAAAAAGGCAAATTAAAACACGATATAACTTTTTACTTATCAAATGGGCAAGGCTTTTGTTTGTTTCTACTTTTTAGTTACAGTACTTAGTGTTATCCAGGGCGTGGATACATGGACATTGTTTTTCATAGCTGGTGAGTGACCAAGCATAGTTATTTCATAGTATGCACCAAAAACCGTATAAAGACCCTTCCAGTTTAAGCCAACAGTTCTGACTTTAAGCATTTATCCTAAGGAAACAATCATAGATACCCAAAATAGATACACATGTTCAAAGAAGTCCAGTACAGCATTACTAACAATAGCAAAAAATCCGTAGAGTTAAATGTTCAACACATTCGATTAGTTATATAAATTACAGTAGCTACAAAAGACATAAAACTACATGGGCAGATAACATCGTGCTATGTGGGACTGAAAATGGCATGGAGACTTTTCACAATTTATGGACCAGTGAAAAGGGCAGCCCACAATCTGAATAATCACAGTGATTCCCGTTTTAAAATGCACGTGACGAGAAAGATGAGGACTCAGTCTTTAACAGTTATCTTCAGGCAATATGCCCTTCATAGTTTTCTGCATTTCCAGTTTTTCTACAATGCACACACACCACTTCCATGATCAGGGAAGCAGTAAATAATAGATAGAGCAGGTACCAGAGTCAAGACTACTTAGATGCAGATCAGAGCTCCATCACTTCAAGCTCTGCAACTCCAGGCAAATTACTTACCCTCTCTGAACCCCAACTTCCTCATCTGTCAGATGGGGCTAAAACAGTAACTACCTTGTTAGGTTGCTGTAAGTGATTGAATTTTACAAGGTATGGACAGCCCTTAGCATGGTGTAAGTGCCCAATAAATACCAATAAAGATTAATATTATTTTTATTTCAAAACAATAATAACATCCACAATACTTTTACAATAGTAGAAACCATGTCTGGGCTTATCCCTATGGCAGAGGAGAAATAGAAGTTTTTAAAGGCTATGGATCCAAAATCCCTCCCTCCCCCCACCCCCCCACCTCAAGATTAATATCCTCATATCTTAGGATCCTAAGAATTTGGGGCAACAGTTAATATGCAGCCTAAAGAGAGATCATTTGAGCTCTGCCAACAACAGCCCACCACAGTCAGCCAAAGTCAAAAAGAGGTGGCTTTGATAAAGAAGCCACATGACCTGGGAAAACAGAGGCTGCCAATAATCGATTGACCAAGACATTGCTCAGGAAGAGCCAGGAGCCTTTCGTGGCACACATGGCTTTACAGCTGGGCGAGCAAAGCTCGGAAGAAGTGGCAGCTGGGCTGTGCAAGGAGCCCCCAAAAGGGAGTTGGGACACCCAGGTTCTAGGACCCCCACCCCACCCACCCCACTGCCAGATGTACACTCACTGCCTCCGGGACACCCTCACCTCTCGGGGCCCCTTCCAGATCTGAGGTTGGCTTTTAAAGGGTGACAACCTCAACTTCTAACATTAGTTGTTTTATTTTTCACTTCAAAGCAGGCTAACATACCTCAAAAAAAGCAAAGAAAATTAAAGCATTCTAGGTATCCACAGTATCTATTTCACTTTCCCCGTCCGTGTCATTTCAGTAAACCTAGAAGTATATAAATTGACAAGTGAGTGCAGATTATAGCAGCACGTGTTCCGAGCACAAGGTCACTGGATGGCATTAGAAATGACATGAGGACACCTGCATTCAGGAGATAACACAGCTCGGTGGGTTATCTGTAAATCGCTCCCACTCGTCTTGCCACCACTCTCGCAGACCAGCCTGCAAGCTCCCTAAACCAGGACCAGGGTGTTAGCTGGAGAAAGGGATGTGGCCCAAAATTAGCTGAATCTGGAATGCGGGAGAAATCTTCTCCTATGCAAACCAAAAACAGTCCTAAAAGGGGATATAACTATAATTATTATAAAGGTGCTTTCAGAAGATTTAACAACTGATGATTTGATAGTTTGAAAAGAAGGAAAGAAATTGTTCCATGTGTAAAAAAAAATAAGCAGTCACATCATCATCATCAGTGACAGATGACAGAAGGTAAAAAAGCGTTGCAGTTAGAAGAATAGACTTTGGTGTCAGGCACTTTGGCTTGACTTTTAGCCACACTACTAAAACAAGCTGGTTGAATACGGGTAAGTTATTTTTTAAAAGTTGTGGTAACACATACATAACATGAAATTTCCCATTTTAACCATTTTTAAGTGTACACTTTGGTGGTATTAATTACAATCACGATGTTATGCTACCATCATCAATCATCCATCACCAAAAAATTTTCAACACAGCAAACAAATTCTTTATCCATTCAGCAAAAACTCCCCTACCCTCACTCTTTGGCCCCAAGTAACCTGTACTCTACTTTCTGTCTCTATGAATTTGCATATTCTAGATGTTTCCTATAAGTCCTTTTGTGCCTGGCTTATTTCACTCAGTATAATTATGGCATGTATCAGAACCTCATTCCTCTTCATGGCTGAATAATATTCCACTGTCTAGATAGACCACATTTTGTTTATCTACTTGTCAGTCCACGGACAGTTGGGTTGCCTCCACCCATTGGCTACTGTGAACAATGATGCAATGCACACCGGTATACAAATACCTGTTCGAGACTCCGTTCTCAATTCCCTGGGGATATTCCTAGAAATGGAATTGTTGGGTCGTATTGTAATTCTGTTTAACTTTTTGAGGAACTGCCATTCCTTTTTCCACAGTGGATGCACCATTTTACATTCTATGGGCTAGTAGTTACTGCGATGACTTCATCAGTCATTCAATCCAAATTTATTGAGCATCTACAACATGCCGGGCCCAGTTTCAAAGGACAGAGATATAAGAGTGAGAGAAGTCGGCAAAGTTTCTACTTACATGGCCTTTAAGTGTCTCAGATTTTAGTGGAGGGAGACAGAGAAATGTATGTAAGTTCAATAAGGAAAAGCTAAAACAGGCATCGAAAGTAACAGAAGTGTGATTCTAGACAAGGTGGTCAGAGAATACCTTCTGTAAAGTGACATATAAGCACAGACCTGAATCAAGTGAGGAGGGTAGTCAGGAGGTAGGCAGGAGGAAGAAAGCAAGTAGAGGGGTCGGTGATGCAAAGGGCCTGAGGCAGGGACATGCTTGTATTAAATGGGATCCTTGTAAGGAGCTGAGTGCAGGGCTCACAAAAACATGTGCTCCCAGTGATGATGATGATGCAACAAAAAGTATAAGGGATGTGAGAACAGGCACAGCCCATATTAACTAAAGTAATGATGTGACAAAATTAGTATTGAACACAGGAAGTACTGATTAGGATCTCGACTAATTTTCATTTATTAAAATTTGCAACTCTATTTTTAGTTATATCCTTCAATCTAACATCATTCAAGAAAAACTCTGAAAATTCTATTTCAGGAAAGTACATTTTTAAATAAAAATGTTCTGCATGTATGATTTGCTTTTTACCCAGCCATCTTTCTGTTGGTTTTAAACCTTTCAGGGATGTATATTTGGTATTTTGAAGATTTAACATGCAAGAAATGTAAAAGAAATTTCACAGGAGCATTTAAATGGTAGAAATAGCTGGTAGTTCTCATTTCCCTATATACTCTGGGACTTGAGGGGAAAAAAATGTTTTACTAGATATTTTTCTAGGTTCCCAGCCTTTTCTTAACTGTCTCAGGATGAAATTACAATTTTTTTTTGTTGAATTATGCATGTTTTTGAAAATGTATAAACAGACTCGTTCATATTGGATGACTTTTTCTGCAAGCTACCTTTTCTTTTTTTGTTCAATATCATGTTGCTGAGATTTATCTTTATTACTCTTCACAGTTTAGTTCATTGTTTCATTGCATTCTATTATTTGATTAAATCACAATTTGTTTATCCACTTTACACTGATAAACATTTGGATAGTTTTGAGTTGATCTTTAAAAAGTCATTGTTAATATAAGCAAAGCTGTGATGGATTATCCTACACATCTCCTGGTATATATGCGCAGAAGTTTTTCTAGGACATATACCTAGAAGGAAAATTGCCAAGTCCTAGGGTATACACATATTCATCTTTACTAGGCAAAACCTAGTTGTTTTCCTAAATGATTGTACCAATTAACACTCTCACCAGCCATGTATAAGCATGAAATGTCATTTTTCTAACTTAGAGCAGAATATTCTCTTTGCCACTGAGAATTCCAGATCTCAAATAACTCATGTGCCAGTTCCATCTATAGCCTCAGTCTGTTCAAAATTGGTCTTTGAATAAATGTGGACTTTAAGAAATTTTCAGTTTTGTTGAATTTCTGGCTAACTCAACAAAACCAAATTTGCAAGCAAACAATATCCCCTATAAGAACAACAATAAAAAAAAAATCATATATTGCTGGATCCAAGATGCAAAATGAAAATGTTTCAATTCAGGCAAACACACTTTTAAAAATATTTTGGAAATCTGAATTAATTGGTACCAAACTAAGCATTATCTAGATCTGCATTTTATTACTAGACAAGCCAGCTACAAGGTGCTTTGGAGAACTATGAAAAACAATGTACTGAATTTACTTTCCTTTAAAAAAATACATCAGGTGTGAAACAAATATGGAATATACATATAATATAGTATACAGCCATAAAAAGGAATGAAGTTCTGATACATGCTATAAGATGGATAAATCTTGAAATGATTATGTTGAATAAAATAAGCCGGACACAAAAGAACAAATATTGCAAGACTCCACTTATAAGAAATACTTAGAAAATGCAAGTTCATATGAACAGAAAGTATAGGGTTTCCAGGGGGTGGGCGATGGGGAGATTCTGTCTGAAGCACTGAAAAGGTTTTGGTAATGGATGGTGG
>JAQZBX010020769.1:0-32755 GCA_029593785.1 Cabassous unicinctus | reverse complement strand
TTGTTATTTGATCATTCATGTTATCACCAAATATTAGCTAGCTTAGTAATAAAAGACAGACAGAAGATGGTTCCTAGGGAATAGCTAGTGTTATCTTTCCTAGATCTGCTTGTTGCTTAACTTATCCTTCACCTACATGAATTGGACCTGTTCTCACCCAATATACCTGGACATGATTTTCATTGTTTTTCCTTGCACACACATTCACTAATACATACAAATACACACACAACTAAAGTATTTGACTGTAAAATAATATTTATGTAACTACTAATTATACAATGAAATATATACTTAAGCATTTTATACAAAATTTTAACTGAAATATAAAATTCATAATGAAAAGTCCACAGATGTTGGTGATAGATATAAATAAATTAACACAAAGTAAACACACTCTTTTTTTTTTTCCACCAGTGCCACAGAAATGATTATTACCAACAATCAAAAATGTGCTTCATGTCTCTTTCAATCACAAAAAGTAACCATGATCCTGACTGCTGACATGGCTGTCTAAGTGGTATGATTCTCTATATTATGTGCTTATATATGCTCATCCAAGTGTATGATAATAACTCACTGAGTCACATCATTTGCTTTTTTATACCTCCCAGTTATTTTGCATTCTGTCTAGGTTTCAGAGCTCTCCAGGTCATGGCAACTGTCTCTTTACATTTTGTTCAACAAATATGGTTGTCAGCTAAGTCAAATTAAGTGTTCTTCATGGTCAGTGTTGCACTCCTTAATGGTGGAAACTCTGGAGATCATTTGGTCTTGATTGAGAACAGATAATAAGAAATTTGTGTTTTGGTGTTTATTTTTTTCCTAATCTCTTATTCTGTCTTTTTTCTTTTTGCCTTGAGAGATATGACATCTACTGATATTTGTGATACCATCATTTGTCACCATATTACAGCACTGGATTTACATAGATTGTCTACTGGCCTCTATCTTTGTGTTCAGAAGCCACTTTAACTATAACTGAGTACTTATATTTTGGATTGTTAATAGATTCCCTTTTGTAGTACTTGTGTTTATATATGTGCATGTGTATACATATGCCCTAAAATGGGTTATTTCATTGCAAAAATCAGAGTGCATTCAAAATTCCAGATAAACACTTATAAATAGAGCACAATTGTAAATATAGTTTTCAACAAACAGTAATTATTTAACCATAATATTTAGAAATATTTACCCTGGTAATACACTAATACAACAACAACAAAAAGGAAATGATTATCATCAAATTCTTTGGGCAAAATTAACAGATGGATACTCTTCAAATGAGTCAGGTCTGACTTAGAAACTGTTACAGACTGGAGGAAAATAAGGAGAAATAAAAGTTAAAGGTAGTTTGGGAATCCTGGATATGAGTCTGAAACATAAAAAGGCCATGTGAAATGTTGCTTTTTCTTTCAGATAATTAAACATGGATATACAAAAAGCTAATATCAGGGGAAGTTGAGGAGGGATACATGGAAAGCCTGCAATAATTTTATGACTTTCATATATTTATATGGAGTTCAAAATAAAAGTTACAACATTCAGAGTAAGGATTATCTTTGTGGTGGGTAGTGGGTGGTGATTAGGAAGAGCCACAAGAGGGTGGAGGAGTGCTGGCAATGTTTTACTTCTTACTGTGGGTGGCTGTTACACATGTGCTTCATGCATATTTGTTTTGTGATGATCATTTACATCCTATAGATATTTGGTATGTATTATGCCATTTTCTACAATACAAAAAGATACTTAAATCATTTATAATATGATTGTCTCTCTTGCAACCCTAATATTTTCACTGTTCTTACATTGTAAGAGTCAATCAGCTTCCTAAATCCCCTTTAAACTAGTCCTTGGCCACAAGGAAACTGTGTAGTCACCTTGATCAGGTCTTTGAACACCTGTGGTGGAGAACACGTGTCAGTAGTGCCTTAGCCAGTGAAGCTTGAAAACAGCCCATCTCCAAAAATTCAGGATCTTGGAATCCAAGAAGGCCAGGACATTGTCTCCATCTTGGGCCACCAGCTTGGAGATGAACATGGTTGCTTATGAACTATTGTGCTTAAATAAAACTTATTAATTCACAGAAAATTATACAATTAAAATGTTCATGTTATAAGTGAAAAAAAACTTGTGATAGTTTAGTAAAATAGGTTTTATCATGCATGAAATAATATGCATGTATTTAAACAATTATAAATTATGTTTAATGACATGTTAAATATAATTCCTAGAACAGTAAACAGGAAAAAAGAGCATATTAAGCATCCAAGGAAAATCATACAGAAAATAGCTGCAAATAAATGTGACCAAACGAGGGATTCATTCTCCTGTATAATGGCATTTTGGTTAACTTTTCTCATCAAGTATAAAAAATAAAAGGGTAGACAATGCCTAAGAAAGATATTTAAGGCAATATTCTTCTGCTATTTGATAATTGCAAAAATTTATCTGCAAAAAAGAAAACAGGCTAATTATCTGTTAGCAACAAACATAATCATTATGAGTATTGTGATTTGTGTATTTTTCTGATTGCTTCTTAGTGGTTGTAAAGTAAAAATGAATTATATCATGTAAAGCACAGTTTTCATTAGATAATATTTTTCAATATAGAACAGTTATAGGATTATGATAGTTAACACACAAGGGTTCTCACACAAAGCCATTAAGGGCATAAGTGTTCTACTAATCTTCCTCCCTATATAATGATGTAGATATGATGATATACCAAATTGTACAGGAACACAGACACACTGAGGATAGTAAACTAACCCTTTCTCATAGGACTCATTTTATGTGTTCTGATTCTCAACCGTGAGTACTTAATTGAGATGTACCTGGGTGATGGAGCTGATAAAAATGACAGTGGTGCTGAGGATAATAATTATCAGAAAATTAGTCAACCAGGAAAGAGTTCTACTTATATGATCATATGGAATGCCTAAATGAAGGAAAAATTTGAGACACAAAGAGGTTAAGTAACTTGCCCATGGCAGTAATCAAGGGAGCAAGTGTTGAATCCCCACTCATCCATCCTTTTAAATACAGCACAATACTGTCTCTGATATTGATGAGATCAGAACTAAATACCTGCTCAATACTGAAAGTACATAATGGCAAAAAGAAAAATGAAATTGCCATCATACTTTCAAAGGTTTTATTTTATTTATATATTTTTTTTTTATCATGTTTGCTGTTTTATTCCCGTACTAATGCATACTGTTTTAGGAATACATCAATGAATATAGAGCATAGTGATTAGCCACAAGGTGGCAGAAGAATGAGATTAAGGCTTTCCCATAGCAATACCTAACAAAAATCTAGATAGAATCAGAAACTTTAAATGACCCTTGTCTCCCCTTCAATCACAGATGCTCTCCTTGCTCATACTTGCACTGAGAAATGAGAAGCTATCAGAACAGAGCCAACTTTTGTTAATGTGTTTCATGGATTATCTGGCAAACGTGCATAATTACGTTCATAAATTCTCTCACAGGGATTTTCTGAGTCTACACTAAAATTCTAAGTTATCTGTTTAGTTCTTTAACTTTCCAGCTCTCAAATATGACTATTCAAGCCTCTACTCTCTTCTCAAACTTTAAATAGCCCTAACCTCCACAACGATTGCAGATGCTCTCCTTACTTATACTTGCACTGAGGAAAATAAAGCCTGTCAGAATAGACTGAACTTGTGTTATATATGCTCTGCCTAAGCTTCTGTTTCATTTTGCCATTGTTGATGTCCATGCTTATAAAGAATATCAGCTTTTACATGTCTACATTAATTTTGATCCTCTTCTACCCTTAAGGCTTATCCCTCTGAAATATTCTCCATTTCTTATCCAGTAACAGTTTTCTTTTTGTATTAAATTGTTTTCTTGAACATATTTAGTATCTATATCATGTTGGAATAAAAAAAGCCCATTGATAATGTTTTATTTTCCTTGGCTTTTCAATCAAACATCATGAAATGGATTGGTTGAAACAATAGGACTTTATTAGCTCTGGTTTTAAGGCTAAAAGAAAGGCCAAATCAAGTCATCATCAAGGGAATGCTTTTTCCCCCAGAGCCTTTGGTGTTCTGGGTCTGACTGTTGGAAATCCTTGGCTACTCTCTCACATGACAAGGCACACAGTAACATCTATCATCCTCTCCCTTCTCTTCCTATTCTATTAATATACTTCCTGTTCCCTGTGGCTTTCTCTCTGTGTCTGAATTTCATTTTCTTACAAAGGACTCCAGTAATAGGATGAAGACCCATCCTGATTGATGAGGTAAAGTTTAACTGAAGCAACCTCATCAAAAGATTATACTTACCATATAATTTCACCCACAGGAATGCATTAAATTTAAGACCTTATTTTTCTGGGGTGCACACATAATAAACTGCATTAGCCATCATTAAGTATGCTCCCTTCTTTAAATAGTTTCTTCATTTGTGCTTGATGTGTCACCTTTCCTTAACTTATCAGACTACATTTCTAATCTCATTTACTTCTTAACTGACACTAAGTACCTCACTTCTACTTAGTCTCAAACTTTTGATCTTATCTACATGTCATCAGCTAATCTTGTCATTAAATACCCTTTCTGTTCTGAAGACTACCATATTATACCTTCAATCCAGAATTCTAATCTGAACTCCAATTTGATATCTCTTAAATATCTATTAGGCATTTAAAAATATCTTGTCATCAACTGAATTATTCAGTCCTCCCACTCAAATATGTAATTCTGGCAATCTTCCAAACTTCAGTAAATAGAAATTCTATTTTCCAGCTACCTAGTCCTAAACCATTATGTTATCCTTCATTTCTTCTTCTTTGTCAACATACATCCAATCCTAACAAATTTTTCTGGCTATTTCTCCAAAATATACCCAGAATCTACCCCTATCAATCCACTTTTTCCAAAGCTTCTTCATTTTTAAGTTTTGAAGACAAATTATTTTCCTTTGCTGATACTTGCTATGGACTCTATTCTCTATAATATAGCCATAACTGTATCCTTTATAATGTAAAACTGTTCATCTCACACCTCTACTGATAACTCTCTGAGGATTCTCATCTCACTCCAAAGAAAAACCAGGTGTCTCCAAGTATAGTTGTGGGATCACACAGAATAGGTAAATGTGAAACTATGGCACAAGTTCTAGCTTCATTCAGCTAGTATACTGGTGTTACAATAGCATGAAAGGTTGCATAGTGGTTCTCTCCAATATTAAATATTAAATATTCTCTTATGTTTGAATAGATATGGAATCCTAAGTCCTGCATGCATTCATGGTTGTCTTACTTCAATTCATCCACTAGAGTTGTAGCTTAGTATTTGACAGTACTCAGCACAGGAAATGAGAAAAAATGATCATAGAACTTATAGTCTGGTGAAATGCCGTAAAGTATGATAAAGAAATGAATGATTTCTGTATTTTGCTAATTGTGATTTGGTAATTTTATACTTTATTGCTAAACAAATAATCAAAATATTTCTACCATATGTATGGTAGCTTTGGAGACTTTTTTATTTGCTGATTTTATTTTGAGTAAATGTAGTTGTTCTGAACTTTAATATGTGTTTCTCTTGCCCCCTCTCAAGAAGCAGGAACAAAGACCAAACAAACATTTTAATTTACTCAGTAAGAAATATTTTTGATAGTCCAGAAATACCTGCATAATTCATGAAGTACCTTTTTTAGACCTAGAAGAAAGAGTCATGATTCTTCTTAATTTCCAACAGTTAGTCTCTCTGATAGGTGACCAAATATTTTATTATGAGACAGTACATACAAAAGTGTTTCTTAAGAAACATATTCATGATGGAATACATCTCCTCACATTGTTGAATATCTAAGCATCACTGGTTGCTACTTTCTGAGGAGATTAGCATAATGAAAATATCTTTTAAGTATCACATGGCATCCTTGTATCTGAGGCTGTTAATCAGAGGATTAAGCATGGTTGTAAAAATGGTATAAGACACTGACACTAACTTCTTCTGCTTAGGAGTGTGCAATGACTGGGACAGAACATAAGTTTAGGAAGCAAATGAGATGAGCAGGTGTTAAAAGTGGTGGGTAGTTCACAAATGAGAGAGTAGGTAGATGAGATGATAAAAGATTGAGATAAGCACCATGAGTACAGAGTTAATATACATCAGTGTTTAATGTAAGGATATATCAGCACAGGCTGGTATAAGAACTGAAAGAATTTCACAGAATAAATTGTTGATGTTGTGGGAGCAATAGTAAAGGACAGTCATTATGGTATGGGTGAACAGAAAACCACCAAAGGTGACACCAATCAAGGCAACAGAAGCCAAAAGGTCATCAGGAATAGGTAACTAACAGGGCTACAGACAAACATAGAGCAGTCATAAGCTATGAGGTTCAGAATAACAAACCAATCATGGTCAAGTAGAGGAATATCTGGATGCCACAGACCACAAAGGAAATGGTCTTTTCTTCAGACACCATGTTGACTAGGAGCTTTTGGACAGTAGTGCAAATGAAAAGGGTATCAATAATGGATGACTGAATGAGCAGGAAATACATAGGTCTGTGGAGGCAGTAGTTCAACTAAATAAAAAATACCATGACCAGAGATCAAAGATGGTGGAGTAGGGAAAAGCAGGCTGCACTTTTCCTCCAAAAGTGGTATGAAGACAATAGACTTGCCAGGCATAGAAGAAACCATGGGCCTGCTGGGTGATCAGAGTGGGTGGATAGTGACAGATGCCCAGCTGGTCACCTGGGGAGCAGTGTGGCCATGGGGTGATCAACACAGTGGGCCAACTTGGAGGAATCTAGATGGGTGCTTAAGGCATGAGAGGGAGATCTGCTTTTTATTACTTTCATTTTCTGGGTCAATGGGGAGTAGTGGTGCTGTAAGGTGATAGGCAGGCATGGGCAGCTGGTGAGGAAGAAGTTAGGCAGAAACCAGTGGCCTGAGCAAGAGGCCCGTTTTGTTCTCCTTTCTTTTACTTTTTTCACTTTCTCTCCTCCTCTTCTTTTTCCTTGCTTCCTTTTCCTCTTTTGTTCTATTTATTTTTATTTTCCTTTATAAAAATTTTTTTTCATTTAAACATAGGCAATTCTAAAGATTTTGCATCAGTAGAACCAAGTGACAAAAAGAACCTTAAAACAAAGCCAAACAAAAATAAAATCCTAGATAAGAGGGGGAAACTGAAAAACAGGTTTTTGAGGTAAACTAATCAATGTAAACAGATGCCAAGACATCATCAAAAAATAAGAAGTTCTACTAAGAAAGTGGAAGGTATGGCTCAGTCAATGGAACAAATTTAAAGCCAAAAGAGATGTAGAATTTGGAACAATTAATCAAGATGTCCACACAAATCTTGTAAATTAATTCAGGGAAACAAATGAAGAGAAAAAGGATATTAAGAAGACACTAGGTGAGCAGACAAAAGAAATTGTGAACAAGGATGCACAATGTCCCCAACCTCTTAAACATCATTGTTCTAAGAGTTCTTGGTAGAGCAATCAGGCAAGCAAAAGAAATAAAAGGCAAACAAATTGGAAAGGGAGAAGTAAAACTTTCACTATTTGTAGTTGACATGATCTTATAAATAGATAAAGAAAATGATGAAAAATCTACAATAAAGCTACTAGAGCTAATAAATGAGTTGAGCAAAGTTTTAGGATATAAAATGAACTTGCACAAATCAGAAGTGTTTCTATATGCTAACTATGAGTAATATGTGGAGGAGATATAAGAAAAACTTTTTACCACTTCTGCACAGATTAACACTCAGCTTTCCATTCTCTACCCACAAGCTATTTTCTGGTGACCTATATTCTAATTATTTACTCCATGAGTTTATGCAATATATTTAGTTCATAAGAGAGCAATTGTACAGTATTTGTCCTTCTGTGACTGGTTTTCTTCACTCAACCCATGTTGTTATATGCTTCATGACTTCATTTCTTCTTACTGTTGCATAATATTCCATCATGTGTATCCACCAAAATGTGTATACATTTTATCCATTCATCAGATGATAGACACCTGGTTTCATTCCAACCTTTGGCAATAGTGAATAAGGCTGCTATGAACATCAGTGTGCAGATGACTGTGTCTCTACTCCCAGTTCTTTTGGATATATACCTGGCAATGGTATTGCCTATTCACATGGCAAGTCTATATTCAACTTCCTTAGGAATTGCAAAACAGTCCTCCAAAGTGGCTATACCATTCTACATTCCCATCAACAGTGAATAATCATTCCTATCTCTCCACATCCTCTCCAGTATTTTAGGACTTCCAAATTTTTAATAGCAGCAAGTCTAATAGGTGTGAAATGATATCTCATTGTAGTTTTGATTTGCCTTTCCCTAATTGCTAGTGATGTTGAACATTTATTCATGTGTTTCTTTGCCATTTGCATTTCTTCTTTGGACAATTGTCTATTCAATCTTTTGCACATTTTTTAAATTGAGAAGTTTGTCTTTTTAGTATTGAGTTGTTTGATCTCTTTGTATATCAAAGATACTAAACACTTATCAGATATGTGATTGCCAAATATTTTCTTTCATTGAGTTGGCTCCCTCTTCACCCTTTTTACAAAGTTCTTTGAGGTGTAGCAGTGTTTAATTTTCAGGAGGGCTTATTTATCTATTTTTTCTTTTGTTGTTCGTGCATTGTGTTTAAGAAACTACCGTCTACCACAAGATCTTGAAGATGTTTTCCTACATTTTCTTCTAGGAGTTTTATGGTTGTCACTTTTATATTTAGGTCATTGATCAATTTTGAGTTAACTTTCATATAAGATATGAGATAGGGGTCTTCTTTCTTTCTTTTGGATATGGATATCCATTTCTCTCTGCACCATATGTTGAAAAGACTGTTCTAGCCCAAATGGGAAGGCTTGACCACCTTGTCAAATATCACTTGATTGTATATGGTAGGGAGTTTTCTGAGTTCTCAATTTGGTCTATTAGTCCATATGCATGTCTTTATGTCAGTACCATGCTATATTTACCACTGTAGCTAAATAATATACTTTAAAGATTGGAAGTGAGAGTCCACCAACTTTGTTCTTTTTAAAGAAATTTATGGCTATTTCGGGCCTTCCAAATAAATATAATAATTTTTTCCATTTCTGCATAAAAGGCTGTTGGGACTTTTGTTGGGATTGCATTGACTCTGTAAATCAGTTTGGGTAAAATTGACATTAGTTATATTTAATTTTCCAATCAATGAACACAAAATGTTCTTCCATTTATTTAAATCTTCAGTTTCTTTAAGCAATGTTTTGTAGTTTTCTTAGTGTAGGTACTTTATGTCCTCAGTCAAGTTTATGCTTAAATATTTTATTTTTTAGTTACTATAATAAATTGAATTTTTTTCTGATTTGATTTCCAGATTGAACATCAGTAATGTATAGAAATGTTATTGATTTTTGCATGTTAATCTTGTCTCCTGCCACTTGACTGAATTTATCTGTTAGTTCTGGTAGCTTTATTGTGGATTTTTCAGGAGATTCTAGTTATATGATCATTAAGGAATCATTAACGAATAGTTAAAATTTTAATTCTTCCTCTCTTTTTGTTTTACTTTATTTCTTTATCTAGCTTAATTGCTCTAGCTAGAACCTCTAGCACAATATTGAGTAACAATGGTGACCATAGGAATCCTTGACTTGTACCTGATCTCAGTGGGAAAACTCTCAGTCTTTCACCACTGAGTAGAATACTAGCTGTAGCTATTTCATATATGCTGATTAACATATGGAAAAAGCTTTCTTCTATTTCTTCTATTTCTCTTGAGTGTTTTTACCAAGAAAGGGTGTTTTATTTTGTAAAATGCCTTTTCTGCATCATTTGAGAGGACCAAATGATTTTTCTTCTTCAATTTATCAATATGGTTAATTTCACTCACTCTTTTTCTTGTGTTGGACCACCTTTTTATACCTGGGTTTAAGCCCACTTGGTCAAGTTTTATAATTCTTTTAATGTGTTTTCGGGTTCTGTTTGCAAGTATTTTGTTGAGGATTTTTGTATCTATATTCTTTAGATATATTGGTCTGTAATTTCCTTTTTTGTAGAATTATCTGGTTTTGGTATTAGGGTGATATAGACTTCATAGAATGAATTTGGTAGTATTCTTTGCTGTTAATATTTTTGGAAGAACTTGAGCAAGATTGATATTATATTATCTTTGAATGACTGGTAAAATTCACCTGTGAAGCCAGGTATTCCTGGACATTTCTTTTTTGGGAAGTTTTTGATAACTATTTCAATCTCTTCCCTTGTGATGGGTTTGTTGAGGTCTTCCATTTTACTTAGGGTCAGTGTAGGTAGTTTGTGTGTTTCTAGGAATTTTTCATCTCCTCTATACTGCCTAATTTTTGTCATGCAGTTGTTCATTGTATCCTCTTATGATTTTCTTATTTCTGTGGGATCAGTGGTAATGTCCCCCTTCTATTTTCTGATTTTGTTTATTTGCAACTTTTCTCTTTTTTCCTTTATCAGTCTAGGTAAAAGATTGTTGATTTTATTGATTTTCCCCAAGAACCAACTTTTTATTTTGTTGATTCTCTGTATTGTTTTTTATTCCTGATTTCATTTATTTCTGCTCTGATCTATACTATTTCTTCCCTTCAGCTTTGTTTGGGATTAGATTGTTGTTCTTTTTCTAGTTTCTTAAGGTGTGCAGTTAGATCTTCAATTTTAATGTAAACATCGGGGCCTATAAATTTCTTCTTAGCACTGCCTTTGCAGTGTCCTATATATTTTCATACATTGTGTTCTCATTTTCATTGTCTCAAGATATTTGCTAAATTCTCTTGCCATTTTTTCTTTGACCCACTGATTATTTAAGAATATGTTGTTAAATCTACATTTGTTTATGAGTTTTCCCTTTTTCTATCCATTATTGATTCCCAGATTCATTCTGTTGTTATCAGAGTAAGTTTTTTATATAATTTCAATTTTTTACATTTATTGTTCATATATTTGCATTGTCATTCAATTCCCTGAAACTCTGTTCCATTTTTTGCCTCTCTCTTGTCTTTCTGTTCTCCTGTCTTTCCCAGTTCAGATGTTCTGTCCTTGGAATCACTAATTCAGTCTTTGATCAATTCACGTCTGCCCTTATGTGCCTCTCATGTATTTTTAATCTCGTCCACCATGACTTTCATTCTCAGAAGTTCTGTTACTTTTCTTTGCAAGCTTTCAAATTGTTCTTTATACACACCCAATGTCTTCTTTATCTATTATTTCTTTAGACATATTTTCTTTAAATTCTTTGAAGTGATTTAGGAGAATTTTGTGGTTATCACTGATTAATTGCTTTAAATCCCATTTCTCTTCCAGATATTTTGTTTGTTAGTTCTCTTGTCTGGGCCATCTCTTCCTTTTTCCTAGTATGGCTTGTAATTTTTTTGCAGATATCTAGGCATCTGAATGTGTTCCTGAACTTACTCTGATATCCAAATTCACTCTCTTGCCTACTTTTCTCACAGCTCTTCTTTGATATTTAGTTCATCTTGATCTAAGTCTTTAAATTTGCCTGACTTACATTATCAAAATCAGGCCAGGGACTCAGTAGTGTGACATAAATTTTCTCCCAGGATTTAGGATACAAATAGAGCTGAGTTTTGTCCATGCAATTGCCAGACCCAACAGCTGATGGTGCTCATCAGCGCACTTATCCATGAAGGTGTTGCAGCCTGGGCTTTCCTGTGTTCCTGTGCCGAATCTCCAGAGTGGAGATTGAAAATGGGCTCTGTTGGCTGAGTTCACTGAACAAATCCCCCTGATCCTTCTTCCTTTTCCCTTGAAACAGCTGTTAGGGAGGAAGATGTCTTTTCCCCTGTAGGTTGGCTGCAGTGAGCCAGGGGTTTTACCTCAGCTCAATATCTTGAGGTTGGGTGAGGGCAGCCCTTATGACCATCACGGTGGCTTCGTAACTCACATTTGTTGTTTTGACTTCTTTGCATCTCTGCCCCTCATCCTCCTAGGAGTTGTGTAGCACTCTCTTGTTTTGCTGACCCCAAATTAGGTCCCTTGGACAGCTTTTAGGTCTTTCTCTATCGTTTTTGTGAGAGCATTGAGTTTTGCCTGTTAGTCTGATGCAATCTTCCCACAATTCCCCATATTTTTAATTTCTTGCATTGTGCCGTTCATCACCATCAGATCTGTTATCTGTTTATGAAAGTTTATGATTTCTTCTTTATGTTCTCCCAGTGTCTTAATATCTTTTATTTTTTTAACAGTGTGATGTTATAATGGGTAAAACAATTGATTTTAGGGGTGAGGAAAAGTAAGAGAGAAATGAGGATAAACAGGATTGATTTCCACTGCTGTTGTCTCAGGCCCTCTGAATGATTTGTTTTCTTTTGAAATTTTAAGATTTTCTTTTACCTGCGCAGTTTTGTTAATATAAAAACAAGTTTCCTGCTGGATTAGAGACAGGGGTGGGAGTTTGGTGTCATCTGCTATTGGGCAGGGGAGACCTGCCAGCTCTGACCGGGGTCACAGGGAGTTATGCTAAATGGGGCTAACATTCCCAACTTTTTGATATGCTTGGGTGGAGAGGCAGAGTGGGAAGGTGGGTGTCGATCATCTGGCTGCTTTCTGCTGTTATGGGATATTGTGGGATTCAGTTACTGTTCCCCTTTTGGCATTGAGATATTGTAGCTTCTGGCTGGGTGGCTGGCTCAGTATTTTTGCAGCAAGAGAAAATCATGTACATGATCATGGGTGATATCTCGGATGGCTGTTTGGATAAACTGTGTTATTGCATGGACGATGTATGGACCTGCCAGCTATGATTCGGTGTCCTGTGTTGGATGGGTTCTCTTGGCAGCAGCAGGATGGAGATTCCTCATGAACCAGCAATCTCAGCAATTCCAGACCTGGGTGTTTTGGCACCAAATGTTAGAGAAAAACAGTGCTCACTGGGAAACAGAAACTGATGATTGCAAGCAGGAAGTTTACTGGGAAGCTCTCCCAAAGGAGAGGGTCTATAGAAAAGACTTCAGCTCCCCTGCCGGCATGGCAGGGGTCTGAAAAGAGACCTCAGCCCTTCTTAATATCTTTTAAATCTGCCCTCACTTCATTAACTTCATTCATGATATTTGTTTGGACATTTTTGATTAGTTGCCCCATGTTTTGCATCTCCTCCTGTTTATTATGGCTTGTAATTTGTTGTTAGTATCTTGGCATCTGTTTCTCTTTATGGGCTTATTCAAATTGTTAAGTTCTGCTTCTACTCTAGAGATTCATTTGGTTTTGTTTTTGTGTTAAGTTTCCTCTCTTAGACCTGGTTCCTCTCATTTTATATTCTTGTAGATGTCCATGTTCCTGCTAAAATATTAAGACCCTAGAAAGGGAAAGAAAGGAGAAAAGAAAAAGAATTTAAAAAAACACACAAAAGATGGAAAATGAACCTTAAATAACCAGGAAGGAGAGAATAAAATAAATAAGAGTGAAAAATCATAAAACATAAAAAAGATCAAGAATAAAAAATGTGCATTACAAAAGAGAAGGAAATAGGAAAAAGTTACAATAAAAGATCAGAAAGATGAGAAGAAAAGATAGAAAATGAATACCTAACAAGAGAAGATGGAACAACATAAATGCAATGGAAAAGGGAAATATTAAAGAAAGAAAAGAAGTAATCTAAGGAGAAAATAGAGGAAAAAGAAGAGAGCAAAAGCAACAACTACAAAAAGAAAAGCAGAAAAAAGCAAGCTTCCCTTTCAGGCCACTTACAACCATCTCAGTCTGCAAGTATTCACCAATTTCTTTCAAGCCTTCCCACAGTTTCTGGATGAGGACTGCAGCCTGTAGTTCCCTATTCTACCATCTTAGATCTACCTGGGAGTATGTTTTAAAAGCCCACTGATTTTTTAATAGTGTATATTTGAATTTAAGAATATTTGTGTGTTTTAATATTTTCTTCCTATTACTTTTCAACTTTATTATAATCAGAGAAAGTGCTCTGTATAATTAAATGTTTTTAAATTTATTGCAATCTGACTTATTTCACAGCATATAGTCTATCCTGGATATCTATCCAAGAAGACAAGAGAAGAATGTGTAACTTCCTGTGGTAGGATGTAATTCTCTATAAATTTCTATCAGGTCTAGTTCACTTATCATATTATTCAAGCTCTTAGTTTCCTCATTTATCCTCTTTCCATATGTTATATCTAATGCTGAGAGTGGAATATTGAAGTTTCCAACTATTACTTTAGAGTGATCTGTTTCTCATTCAGTTTTGTCAAGGCATCTCATATTTTCAAGCCTCCAAGATACATAATTATTATTGCTATTTCTTTTTGATGAATTTTTACTTTTATTAATACATAGTAACAATCTTCATCTCTTATAATAGTTTTGCATTTAAAATATGTTTTACCCAATATTAGGGTCACTACTCCAGCTGTTTTGTTTTTTTAAAGATTTATTTATCCCCCCACACACACACTCATTGTTTTTGTGCCTGCTGTCTGCTCTCTGTGTGTTCTTCTGTGTCTGCTTGTCTTATCTTTAGGCGGAACTGGGAACAGATCCTGGGAACTTCCTGGAAGGAGAGAGGCTGCTCAATCTCTTGTGTCACCTCAGCTCCCTGGGCCAGCACTCCACAAGGGCCAGTTCTCTGCTTGGGCCAGCTCACCATGTGGGACAGCTTGTTTTTCACCAGGAGGCCCCAGGAGTCAAACCCTGGACCTTCTATATGGTAGATGGGAGCCCAATCACTTGAGCCACATCTGCTACCCTCCAGCTCTTTTTTGATTACTGTTTTTATGGAACATCTTTCCCCAACCTTTCACTTTTATCCTGATTGTGTCCTTGTGTCTAAAGTGGGTCTCTTTTAGACCAGAAATAGATGGCTCATATGTTTTATCCATTCTATCATTCTCTGTCTTTTAATTCTTTTAATTGGTGAGTTTAAACCATTAACATTCAGTGCTACTGCTGGAAAGTCATTACTTACTTTGTCCATTTTATCCCTTGGCTTTCTGTAGTCATATCTTACTATTGTCTGTCTTTTAACACTTCCAGTTTCTCTTCCATATAGTCTTCATTTCTACACTCTTCTCCAGGTCTCTCAACCTTGTCTTTTCCTTTCAGGCTGTAACTCATTATTTAATAAGGAATAATCCAATATGCATCAGAGTAGCTCAGCCAGGTTTCAGGTAGCAAAATAGAGTAGAAGGCATAGAAGTCATCAGAGCGCTGCTTTCAAGAACTGCAGCCCAGGAGAATGCTACACACATCATTTAAGAGGGCATGGAGATGAAGAGACAGAGAAGAGAAAGAAAAAACTGTGAGTTTATGATCCAGTAGCTGGGAATGCCATCCATTCCCACTTCTAAGTTGAACAGCCTCTGTAAAACCTAGGGCTGGATAATCAATGGGGAGGGGAAAAGACAGATTCTGCCCTGGAAAGTGGGATGGTGTGGCTGAGAATTGTGTAATTTCTCTTCAGTGAATGTAACCATGATAACTCAAATCACTGTTTCAGAAGAGCTAGTTCATGGATACTGAAGGCTTCATCTCTGTAGCAGAGTTTGCTTAAGAGTGCTATTTGATGGCTAGTGAGTAAAGTGAAGGTAGCCAGGCTTTTCTCTTTTGTTTGTCTCCCAGCCTCCATAGATTTGGTCTATGCCATATTAGTGGCTCACTGTCCTTGTTTTGATAACTTAAACGTGGCAAACAAAGTTTTAGAAAAAAGTGAACCAAAAATCAAAGAAAAGCTGTGAAAGAAAACTACTAAACAAGAGAGGAAAATTGATCTTGAGGAAAATCACCATTATCAGATCCTAGATATCAACAAAAAATAACAAACTATATTAAGAAACTGGAACATCTGTCTCAACCAAAGCAACAAACTAAGAATTCAAGCAAGACACAGGATTTAAGATAACTAGTCAATGATGCTAACAGAAACCTCCTAAATCAATTTAAGGTGATGAAGGAAAATATAACTAAACTGATCAAAGATATTAAGATGACACTGTGTGAACATAAAGAACAATTTTGAAGCTTGCAAAATAAGGAACAGAGCTTATGGGAATGAAAGACACAATGGATGAGATTAAAGATACATTAGAGGTATATAACAGGAGATTTGAAGTGGTAGAAGAACTAATAAGTGAAATTGAGGACAGGATATTTGAACTTGTCAATATAGGAGAACAGACATTAAGAAGAATGGAAAAGTTTGAACAGGATCTTAACAAATTGAATGACAATTTGAAATGCACAAATATGTTGTTATAGGTGTCCTTGAAGAATAAGAGAATGGTGAAGGGGTAGAAAGAATATTTGAGGAATTACTGACTGAAAAGTTTATAGTCCTTATGAAAGGCATGAATATTCAAGAGGAACAAACTAGCCAAAGAGAATGAATTCAAGTAGACCGATTAAAAGACATATCCTATTTGAGAATGTCAGAAACCAAATATATATAGTGTATACTGAGAGCAGCAAGAGAAAACAATGCATTGCTTCCAAGGGAGCCTCAATAAGGGTAAGTGTTACTCTTTCACCAGAAACTATGGAGGCAGGTGATGAACTCTCCTTATGCATGGTAGAATCTGCTCGTACCACCACCACCTGCATTGCTGCTGCCCCATGATGACCATTGCTGCTCCTGCCCTGCAGACATTGCCACTGCCTGTTTGCCACTCTCTTGGGACAAGCTGTATGATTAGGTCACCTTCTTCAATGAGTAAACCTATTCCTTAGTTCTGTGGTGCTCTTGGTAACAAATTTTTGGAGTTTCTAAAGGGAAGTGGAGATTACGGCCATGCATACATTTCACCAATATGTAGACACATGAACTGTCCAAACTCTTAACAACTCCACCAAGAAACACCCATAAGAGTTATCATAGACACAGTTCTGTTGAGTTGAAATCTGAGAGGATTTTGCAAGAATTTTGACCTGGATAGAGTAAACCTCAGTGCAATTCTTTATTTTGCTTCAGTATTACTGGATTGAATAATCACTGTTTCTTGTTAGGAGTTTATTTCATTTTCCATTACTCCCAAATTCATATGCAAAGTACTGAGAATTTCAAGTGGAGTATATTGAAGTAGACTTCATTTTCTTTGCATAATTTCCATACTCAATTTTTAAAAATTCTTTCAGAGCCCTATTGAGTATTTTTTAACTAAGTTAAAATGACTCAAATGAACTGTTCGCTACTGTGGAAGTCACATACAAGCACATGAGATTTCTTATCACATACAATCCAACCAAAACAAACTTGAGCAAATTTATAGAGGAACTTAAGAAGTATGGAGTTACCACAATATTAAGAGCATATGAAGCAACTTTGGACACAGCACTTGTGGAGAAAGAAGGCATCCATGTTTGATTGGCCTTTTGATGATGGTGCACCTCCATCCAACCAGATTGTTGATGGTTGGTTAAGTCTTGTAAAAATTAAGTTTCCTGAAGACTATGATTGCTGCATTGTTGTTCATTGTGTTGCAGGTTTGGGGAGAGCTCCAGTGCTTGTTGCACTAGCTTTGATTGCAGGTGGAATACAATATAAACATGAAGTACTTTTCGTAAGGCAAACATGACATGGAGCTTTTAACTGTGAGCAACTTCTGTATTTGCAGAAGTATCATCTTATATGCAGTTGTACTTTAAAGATTCCAATGGTCATGGCAACAACTCTTGAATTCAATAAAATTAGGGTACCTAATGCACCTTTGAAGTGAAATTTGAGAGAGGACCTAATTTGTCAAATATACTAGCCAACATAATGGGGACTAAGTTTAATTAAGCTTCCTTAGGAATATTGAGAAAAAGTTTTTACCATGCTACAAATTTGAGAGTATTGCTACCTCTATGGTTTATAATCAGCCTATTTGGATTCTTGCTGGTCAGCATTTAATATGAGCTTACCATTTTTAACAACAAACCTTTCCTGAAATCATACAGTGTTGCATTCTAAGTCTTCTTTAAATATATTCACATGCCAGGGTCTTATCAAAATATAAGAAATTTTGAGAGATTAGTTGCCAAAATACCCAGCACAATACTTCTATATTTTAGTATCATAGAGAACTTCATATCTCAGGAACTATAAACACTCTAGAGCTTATGTGGTTTATTCCTTCAGTCAGTTCAAACATTGAAAGTAGGCCTAATGGTTATTTGCCTGTGCACTGTATGTTTACATCTCTCACATTCATGTCAGTATACAACAGGCTTTTGGAACCATTGAATTTTTTGGGAATTTTTACTGCCTTACAGTGATTATTTTATGTATATTTATAAATCTCATTTTGTGACTTTAGAGAAAAACCTCCATTTTGAATATTAACATTGTACAGAAGCACAGGTCTTTAATGGTTCAAGACCAAAAAAAGTGTTATAGTTAATTTAATATTTGCAATTTGGGGTGCAACTTGTCAGAGAGGGGCTGATGAATGGAAGTATGGTATTTCATATTTTTGTAAAATGTTGCTTTCATCTTGTGCAGAACATATAGACTATGCTCTATAATTTAGTAAATATTTTTAAAAGGTAGAGATGCTTTGTTAAGGTAGCTACAATCATTCTTAATCATAAAATTTTGGATATTTTTGTAATCTTTTCCTCATCTATTGGAATTTGTTTACCAGCTATTACTTTTGCATGAAGTGTGATTTTTTTCCTTCTTTTCCCAAAATCTTGCAAAAAAAACTCTTGCAAACTCTTTCTGCCAATGAATTGAGTGGACATCTATTTTAAATACCTTTTGATCTGTGTACCTCAATATTTGGATATGTAATCATTTTTCTTGTGTAATAGAGAAAATGGTGATGTTTATTAATGTTAGTTCAATCATATATTTATGCTTTCTGTGAATGTGTGGGAGAAATAATTTGTCAGTGTTCACCAGATGTAAAAACCTAGTGCAAAGGATAACACATCTAAATAAATAATGAAATACATTTATAGCAAAAAGAAAGAAACCACGGAGGCAAGAAGGCAGTGTTATGATATACTTAAGGTAATGAAAGAGAAAAACTGCCAGCCAAGAATTCTTTATCTGGCTAAATTATCCTTCAGAAATGAAGTGCAGCTTAAAGTCTTCACAGAGAAATGAAACCTAAGTGTGTTTGTTAACAAGAAAATAGATTTAAATATGATATAAATATACAAACCTGTCATTAGTAACTGTATAATTAAATTTCCTTTAAAGTGTACCTTTTTTGTTGTTTAACTAAAAATAATCATTACTTAATTTAGTTTGTTTTTTCAACATATGTATATGTTTTTACCATATGTATATATTTCCTTTCAATAATTACCCTCTAGCTTTTTACCTCTGGTGAATACTGAAAAATTATTTCTCCCACACATTCACAGAGAGTATAAATATATGATTGAACTAACATTAATAAACATCACCATTTTCTCTATTACATAAGAAAAATGATTACATATCCAAATATAAAGGTACAAAGATCAAAAGGTATTTAAAATAGATGTTCCTCAATTCATTGGCAGAATATTATATTTTAAGCGCTTTAGGAATACTTCAATTTGTTCTTCATGGGCCATCCTTCTGCAGCCTCTATCCTCCTGTTCCCATCCAGTCTGCCTTCTGGCTCAGTTGCAGAACTTTCCTTGAGATGTCTCTTCAATTTCATCTCTTCTTTTTCCTGCATTCAATTGCCTGGTGTCTGGATTCCATGCCCTCTTCTTTCTTCATTTTAATGGAGCATAAAATTCATTAAGTTCACAAACAAGGTACTTTGAAGAAAAATTATGAGGTTTTGCATGTCTGAAAAGAAATTTATTTTCATCAACTTCCTGATGATGGAAGTTTGGTTAAGTGTATGTAGGCTTTTATGTTGAAAATCATTTTCCCTAATGATTATGAAGGCTTTGCTCCATTGTCTTATGTCTTTCTGAATGATTGCTGAGAACTTGAATGCTATTTCATTTGTAAATACTTCGTACATAAACTCTATCACTTGCTGGAAATTTTTAAGCTCTTCATTCACACCTGTTGTATTTAAATTTTTCTGATGATAAATTGTGATATGGATTCTTTCACTAGTTGTGCTAAGCATGTGATGGAACTTCAATCTTGGAATTTTAGTCTCTTCATTCCAGAATGTTTTCTTGAATTTTTTCTTTAATATTTCTCTCCATCCCTTTTTTTAGTTCTTTCTTTGTTCATTTCCCATTGTTTGGAACTTGGCTTTCCTGAACTGAAATTTTAAATTTATTTCCCTTTCTAAAATTTTACCCATCTTGATATTTTGGTTAAGCTTTTTTATTTCCATTAACATATTGTAAATATTAGAGACTTTTTTATTTCACTAGTCTCCTTTTATAACATATCATGCTAGTTTTATATCTCTTCTTAAGTTCTTATCTCTCAGAATAGATTAATTACATTTCTTTTTTTAAAGTATCATTTTGTTCCTTGTATTCTATCTTCTCCCTTTGGTTCTTTGAATTTGTTTTGGATTATGCCTTTACTTTAGAAAATTTCCTCAAAATCTAATGACTCCTGATTTCTATGAAGTGGAGGGAGGGACTGATGTCCTGAGCAACTCTTATAAGAAGTAGGCATCACAGAAGTGTAATTTCACAAGCTCACTCATTTGAGGATCCTAATTTTCAATTTCCTTAGGTATTTCCTTTGGGATGGTTTATTTCCTGAGAAAGAAAACTTTCTTGGGGTTGGGAGGATAAGTCTGGCTGCCAAGACTGTAGACCAATGTGGGAGAATAAGTCTGAGGAGAGAGGTCTCACAATTTTTTCATTTTCCAGTTATACTCTGATAAAGATTGCCTTTAGTTCCCTTAAGCATGATTAAACTTTAGACCATCCTCTTCCTGACTTGAGGTCCCTGACCTATTTCTTATCAAAGCCCTTACACTATCTAGGTGCCTAGATGCTTCTAACTAGGCATTTTAAGTCAGCTGTTGTATTTTACTTTTGCAATTTAAAATTATAAAACTCTACAACCCTACTGTGAACCCTACTGTGTACTATGAACTTTAGTTAATAATATTAGTTCATTAAATGGGAGAATTGTACCAGTCTAATGCAAAATGCTAAAAGAGAAAACAATTTGTGTGTGTGTGTGTGTGTGTGTGTGTGTGTGTGTGTGTGTGTGTGGTATATATGGGAACTTTAAAAGGGTAGGATTTATTCTTTTTGCATTAGTCTCGAATATTTTCTTTATTCTTGGTGAAGTTTTGGGTGTAGATACTGGAAAGAATGTTGAGAAAATTAAAGGTATTCTGAAAACCAGGGCAGTGTTGCCACAAAGTGAAGCAAGCTAAGGAAAATAAGAAAGAAACCTTAACTTCCTCATATGCACAAGCCTCTTCCAAGATCATGTTATAGAACAGTCAATGTGTTCTGTGCCTTAAAGTCTGCACAAGAAAGGCAATTTGGCCATGGACTCACTCTATATTAGATTTACTTACATTAAACTCTAATATTTAATTTAAAAGGCAAAAGAATAGTCATTATTACACTTAAATTTTCATGTCTGATAATTAGAATAATTATCCACAGCCATACCTCTGTCTCTTATGTTTCTATCTTTTATCTCCATGCACCTTATTGTTCATATTCACACAATGAAAAGTACTTCTGAATGCACTTCTATAGATCACAAAGGCAGTAAGTTGCCAATGTAAGCAGTAGCATATCAGAAGCCCTTTCTAAAATAGCATGGCTAAAAATAATTTAAATATCCATTGAAGTGACTGAAACCACAGGCATATATTCAAGTGAGCCTATATTAAATATATCCCAAACACTATGGTTATAAATTTAATGTCAATATGCCCAAGGCACTCAGTAATACCTCATAAGAGCAGAAGGATGCTATTAAACAAAATTTGCAGACAATTCTTTGACAGCCTTGCTATTTGGAAAAGGTGAGGAAAGGTCATAAGCATTTTTAAAAAATATTAACAATTACATAAAATATGTGCCTTGAAGAGCTCTTTGCCATAATCATGGAAAAAGCTACCTCTCCAGAATTGAAAGTTACTGTCTTCTTTGATATTCTGCCATATTTTATCTTCATTTTTAGCATCTTTTCAGTGGATGGAGTACTATGAATCCACATGGCAATTTGAATGTTTTCCAAAGATGCTAGAAGAATGGGCATTCCATTATATACTTGAAGCCTTGCAACATGGTTAGAGCATGATACTAAGCACTCTAAAATACTCTTTTGCCAGCTCAAAATATAACACTGAAAACATTATAAAGCCATCTAAATGCAGTCTGGAAATGTGATCTGGAGTTTTTCAATAAATACATAAATAGAGAATATTGATTTGGAATTATAATAATGGTAATTATTTTGCCTCTTTTTGCTGTCAAGTATCTTTGTTTTGTTTTGAATTTTCTTTATTTCTAAAGAAGCTTTAGATGACAAAAATGGAATCTAAGTGCTTGAGCACATATTTCTATTGCAATGTTAATTAAGAGTATTAACAGTGGACATTCATGCCTTGTCTCAGAACTTAGAAGGAAATATTTTAGCATTTCACCATTGACTTTGATGTTATTGGGGGGTATTTCATATATAGCACTTATCATCTTGAGAAAGTTTTCTTCTAATCCTATCTTTTGAAGTTTTTTTTTAAACAAGAAAGGATGCTTTTATGCCTCTAAAACATATGAATATGTTCAAGTGGTCATGAGACATTGTCTTGGTGGGTGGAGATCCACACAATAACTGAAAGAATATTGAATTCCCATTCTAGGGAGTACTGCTACAACCTCTAATAAGAAAGCAAGAATCCCTTGAGTGCAAGGGCAGTGTCTAGTGAAAGAAGGCAGACCATTATGCCAGGCCTTTAAAATTGATTATTGTACTTTTGAAACTTTTCTTGTGAAATTGAAACTTAGCTTAGTATTATATACTACCTAATAGTTACTTCCCAAAAGCCACCTTGTTGCTCAAATGAGGCCTCTCTCTAAGCCAAAATCAGCATATAAATTTCCCCCAGTGTGGGACATGACTCCCTGGGATGAGTCACTCTGGCACTTAGTAGTTATTACCAAGCACCAACTCACAATGCATTTGGAAAAAGACCTTGACCAAAGGGAAAAGTGGTAAATAAAATGAATTTTTATCGCTAAGAGATTTCAAAGTGAGTTGGGAGGTCATTCCAGAGGGTAAGCTTATGCAAGTGTCAGCAAGATCTCATTGTCTGCCACAGTAAACAGTGCCTCAAATAGTTGTGCTCCTGAGGGCTCTAAAGATATCCAGAAACTATAAGAAGGGCAGAAAGCTCAGGAATTTGGCACCCTCTCAGTAAGCCTTACTTTGGAATTTATGCTCCCCATTGTACCAGAGTTAGACTCATTATAGATTCTCTACACATGGCTCTTCTGTCCCTTTTATTTGAACCTTTAATTAGCACTATTCTTGATAAATATACTTCCCAGAGATTTAAATCTTTGGTCCATCCATGTGCCAGTTGAGACCTGAATTTAAGCAGAGTTGCAACACCTACTTTCCAGTTCATTGGGCTCACGCAGGACAATTAAGGAGAGGATGGACAATGCCTATCTCAAGGAACAGTGAGTGTCTTCAATTGCAAGTAAGATATTTTTATCCATCTGCCTCATGGAAACTAAGCCCCTTCTCAATTAGAAGCAGAGTAGACATCACCATTCCAAAATTTTCAAGATTGGGGAATGAAAAATGGACTAAAGTAGACTGATTATTATTCTACTACCGACTTATTATTTTAGTAATGGAATAACTCATCATTGATGTAAAGGCAGTAGCCACCAAAGGTTCTGAGGGATGGAGGAGGGAAAAATAGGTGTAAGTATTGAGACATTTTCAAAACATTGGATTTGTCCTGCATGATATTGCAGTGATGGATACAGGCCATTGTATATTGTGTCATAACTTACAAAATTGTGCAGGACAGAGTGTAAAGTACAATGTAAACTGTAGTACATGGTTAGTAGCAATGCTTCAATATGTGTTCATCAATTTTAACAAATGTAACAAACTAAAGAAGGATGTTGTTAATGTGGCAAAGTATGGGAGGGGCAAGGAGCAGGGCATATGGAAATCCCTTATATTTTTTATGTAACATTTCTGTAATCTAAATCTTTAAAAATAAATAAATAAAAAGAAAGCATGCTTTTTTCTTGTCAAATGCTTTTTCTACAATAGAGATGATTTTTCTGCATCAACAGAGATGACCATCTAATTTTTTTTGAGCTATTATTCTTTGCATAACATTGATAAAACCCACTTGATCATGGTATATAATTCATTTCATGTGTTGTTGAAAATGATTAGAATATTTTGTTGAGGATTTTTACATCTAGGTTCATTAGAGAGATTGGTTTGTTGTTTTAATTTATTGTGGCATCTATATGTGGCTTTAGTATTAGGCTGATTTTGGCATTATAGTATGAGTTGGACAATGTTCCCTCCATTTTTTTTTTTGGAAAAATTTAAGCAGGATTGGTGTTCTTTCTTTCTGGAATAATTGGTAGAATTCACCCTTGAAGTCATCTGTACCTAGGCTTTTCTTTGGTGATAGGTTTTTGATTACTAAGTCAATGTTGCTGCTTATGTTGGTCTGTTGAGTTCTTCTGTTTCTTCTTTTGGAAATGTAGATTGCTTGTGTGTTTCTAGAAATTTTTCAATTTCATCCAAGTTATCCATTTTGTTGATACACAATTTTTCTAAGTATCCTTATATGATACACTTTATTTCTGTGGGATCAGTGGTGATATTCCCTCTCTAATTTTTTATATTACTTATCTAATTCTTCTCACTTCTTTCTTTGTTAGTCTAGCTAAGGTTTTGTCAATTTTATTAATCTTCTAAAAGAATCAGGCTTTCATTTTGTTAATGGTTTCTAGTGTATTATTTTTTTCTCAATTTTTTTAGTTCTACTCCAATATTTGTTTTTTCCTTCCTGCTGCTTGCTTTGGGATTCATTTGTTGTTCTTTTTCTATTTCTTCCAGGTGCGCAGTTAGGTCTTTGATTTTAGCTCTTTATATTTTTTAAATATAAACATTTATGGCTATAAATTTCCCTCTCAGTATTGTTTTAGCTGCATCTCATATATTTTGATATGGCATATTCTCATTTTCATTTTTTTGAGGTAATTGTTTTCTTTTGCAATTACTTCTTTGACCCACTGATTGTTTAACAGTGTTTTGTTTAACTTCTTATCTTTGTGCCTAATCTGGTTTTCTGCCCCTTATTAATTTCTACCTTCATTCCATTTTGGTCAGTGAAATTACTTTGTGTATTTTCAATCTTTCTAAATTCTCTGAGAATTGTTCTGTTACTGAGCACTTGATCTATCCTGGAGAATGATCCATGTATGCTCAAGAAGAATGTATATCCGGCTGTATTTGGGTGTAATGTTCTGTCTATATCTATTAGGTCTAATTTCTCTAACATTCTTTATAATCAAGGTCTCTATTTCTTTATCAAAACATCTGTTGAGATGTTTTGTCTAATGTTGTTAATGGTGTATAAAAGGCACCTGCTATGATTTTAGAGGCATCTATTTCTCTCTTTGGTGTTTCTATTGTTTGCCTTATGTGTTTTGGGGCACCCTGGTTAGGTGCATAAATATTATAAAATTTTCCTTATTCTTGAGAGATTACTACTTTTATTAATATACTGTGTCCTTCTTTGTCTCTTACAATAGTGTTGCATTTAAAGTCTGTTTTCCCTGATATTAGTATAGCTACTCCTGTCCTTTTTTGGTTTGCACATAAAATCACTTTCCAGCCTTTCACTTGCAATGTCCTTCCATTCTTAGATCTATGGTGAGTTTCTTGTAGACAACATATAAAGAAGTCATGTTTCCTTATTCATTCTGCCAATCTCTGTCTTTTGATTGGAGAGTTTAATATATTTACATTCAATGTTATTACTGTTGAGGCAGTACCTACATTAGTCACTTTTTCTTTAGGTTTATAAACATCACATTTGACATATAAGTTTGTTTTACAAAATATATATACAAATAAATGAAAGAGATGGAAACTGAATAGCAGCTATGTAAGACAGGGGAAGAATAGAAAGATTTGAGAAGTGATGAGGTTTTTGTTTTCTGTTGATTATTATTATAGGAATAATTTAAATCTTCTAATAATGATTGTTGGAATGAATGCACAACTAGGTCATTATATCAAATACCATTGATTGTACATTTTGGATGAATATATTAATATATACCAATCAAACTGCTTTGTTAAAAGTAGTGTTTGTTTGCCCTAACAATGAACAATCTTAGGAAGAAATGGAGAAAGAAAATCCATTTATAATATCAACTCAAAGATTTAAATAACTAGGAATAAATTTTTCCAAGAATGTATAGGTCTTATACATGGAAAACAGTAAAAATTTGTTAAAAGAAATCAAAGAGGATGTAAATAAGTGGAAAGAGTTTCCTTTCTCATTAATCAGAAGATTAAATATTGTTAGATATCAATTCTACACAAAACAATTTATAAATTCAAAGCAATCACAATAAAAATTCAAACATCCTCCTTTAGAGAAATGGAAAGCCAAATATAAAATTTATTTGGAAGAAGTGACCCTGAATGCCCCCAAAACATCTTGAAAATGAAGAATGAAGTTTGTGGATTCACACTTCCTGACTTAAATGTTACGACACAGCTACAGAGGTCAAAACAGCTTGATACTGGCAGAAGTATAGAATAAAGATCAATGGAATTGAGTTAAGAATTCAGAAACAGACCCTCATGCTTATGATCAATGAATTTTTTGCAAGGCTACCAAGTCCATTCAATTTGGAAAGAATATCTCTTCAACCAACTGTGCTGGGAGACTGTACATCCATATGCAGAAAAACAAAGGAGAACCCCTACATCACAGCATATACAAAAATTAACTCAAAAATACATCAAAGACCTAAAGATACTAACCTAGATAATAAAGATCCTAGAAGAAAATGTGAGGAAGCATTTTCAGGATCCTAGATTAGGCAATGGTTTCTTAGAATTTACACCCAAAGTGCAAGCAAAAAAGGAAAGAATAGACAAATGGGACTTCATCAAATAAAGAAAAATGTGCATCAAAGTACTTTATCTCAAACATGAAAAGACAGTCTTCCCAATAGAAGAAAATATTTGGAAACTAATATCTGATAAGGATTCAATTTTGAAAATAAATAAAATAATCCTAAAACTCAACAATAAAAAGAAAAACAACCCAATTTAAAAATGGGCAATAGATATGTCTCCAAAGAGGATACTCAAATGGCTAAAGAGCCATGAAAAGATATTTAGAATTGTTAGGTATTAGGGAAATGCAAATCAAAACCACAATAATGAGATATTATTTCACACCCACTAGAACGGCTACTATTAAACAGATGTAAATTACAAGTTTTGGAGAGGATGTGAAAAAATAGGAACACTGATTCACTGCTGGTGGGAAAGTAAAATGGTATAGCCAACGTGAAAGGCAATTTTGCAGTTCCTTAGAAATCTAAGTATAGATTTACCATCCAACTCCTCAAACCCTCTAGTAGGTATACACCACAAAGAATTGAAAGCAGGAACTCAAATGGATATTTGCACACCAATGTTCATAACAGGATTATTCACAATTGCCAAAAGATGAAAGCAACCCAAGTGTTCATAACCAATGAATAATTACGTAGGATGTGGTTAATAGATATGGTGGGATACTACCATCTTATCCGTAAAAAGGAATGAAATCCTCATGCATACAATGACATTGATCAACATTGAGGACATTATTTTGAGTGAAATAAGAAAGACACAAAATGACAAATATTGTATCATTTCACTGTTATGAACTAACTATAACAAGCAAACACATAGAATTAGAATCTAGAATATAAGCTTCCAGGAGATAAATTGTGATTGAAATATAGGGATTTGATTCTTAACTTGTACAAATTCTATTTTTAGTCTGAAGGCAAAGTCTGGAAATGAATGGTGGTGACAGTAGAATATTACTTTAAATGAAATCAAGAGCACAAAACTTTAATGGTGAATGTGATTTAGGATGTATATACTACCAGAATAAAAATTAAAAGATAAAATATAGAACTGTATAATGCAGTGAACCCTGTTATACTCTATGGACTATCCTGTATCTTATGCATGATTATTTTGTGAACTCACCTCTCTAATAAAAAAAAAAGTAGAGCAGAAATAAAGGAAATAAAGAATAAGATAGAGAGCATTTACAAAAACAAAAATTGGTTCCTTGAAGAGATCAATAAAATTGATAAACCATTAGCCAGACTGACAAATAAAAAAATGGAGAGAAGACAGAAAATAAATAAAATAAGATTTGAGAGGTTATACATTCCTACTGATCCCACAAAAATAAATCATAAGAGGATACTATAAAATGTATTCCAACAAATTAGACAACCTATATGAAATGACAAATTCCTGAAACACACAACCTTCACTGACTCTAGAGTAAACAGAAGGTCTCAACAGACAAAAAAAATTCTTAATGAAGTTCTAGAACATATGACAAAATAGATAAGCCATGAAGACATTATGTTGAGTGAAATAAGCCAGACACAAATGACAAATATTTTATGACCCTACTGATAAGATATAAAAGCAAGCTCACAGTGTTAGAATCTAGAATATAAGTTATCAGGGGCTGGGTTCATGGTATGGAACAAGGAGTTAATGCTTATTTTCAAGGGATTTCTATTTGGATTTATTTAAAGTTTTGGAAATTGATGGTGGTGATGGTAGCAAAATATAGTGTTTATAATTAACAGCACTTAGTTTTATATTTGAATGTGGTTCAAAGGGAAAGTTTTAGTTTATATATATTTTAGTAGAATAAAAGAAAACAAAGAACTGTACAAATAGTGAACCTTATTGTAAATGATGAACTATAGTTAGTACAATTATAAAAAAAAAATTCTTTCTTGAATAATTGTAAATGTACTACACTAAAACAAGATGTTAATAATATGCTGATATATTCGAAAAATACACTCTAATGTAAACTATGAACACTAGTTATTACTAAAGTTCTTTCTTCAATTGTAAATATTGTTATTTCAATTGTAAGAGTTTTACTGCACTAATGAAAATGGTAAATAAAATGAGGTGGGTTATATAAGAATACTGTAATTTTTACATGATTTTTTCTGTAAACTTACAACTATTTTAATTAAAAAATAAAAAAGGAAAAATTTAATTAAAATTTAAAAATGTCATTAACCCAGGTCCAGAAACTCAAAGGTAATTAAAAAGGGAATGGGGAACTTGGATGTGGCTCACACAGTTGAGTGCCTGCTTCCTACATGGGAGGTCCTGGGTTTGGTTCCTGGTACCCCTTTAAAAAAATAAAATAAAATGAGCAAAGCAAATGAACAAACCAATTCAGGGGGGCCGATGGGGCTCAGTGGTTGATCAGTGGCTTCCCCCATCTAACATCCCAGGTTCAATCCCCAGCTCCTGGTAATTAAAAAAAATAAATAAACAAAATGGACTGAAATGTCATATAATAAATTTCATAACTGAACTCTGATCCATTTTTCATTCAATGAATCTCAACCATGCAAGTAAATCTTCCATTTCTTTCTTATGTTGCTGTAGTTGTTGTTCTTGTTTTCATGTTTCTTTTAAGAAGAAAGATGAGTTATTGGAGACTTTCTGAGATAAGACCAACATTGTGATTAACATTTTGAAGGGAATATTAATTTTTTCCCATATCACCGTTCATGGAGGAAACATTTCCTCCTCTATATTCACACTATATTAACATAAGACAGAATATTTGCTTATTCTTCTTTGCCATCTATTAAATCACTCAATTTGTCCAACATTTTTTGTTTTCTAATCCTTCTAATGATAAGGTAAATATAGACTAGTTGAATTAAAACATCTTTTATTTATAATATTTCAAGACCTGACACACAGTCACCAGATTAAGTTAAGTGAGTGGATGGTGTTAAGCTCACTGTAGTTTTTGTTTAGTAAACATTTATTCCTTTGCATGTAAATTCTAAGCTACTATTAAAATGCTATGCCCATCATCATCTTGTTAATAGTCCTGGGTGAGTTCAATGAACTGGAAAGTAGGTTTAGCAACTCTGCTGAAGCACAGGGTTCAACTGGCACATAGATGTATCAAAGATTTAAGTCTCTGGGACATATATTTATCAAATATAGTGCTAATTATAGTTTCAAATAAAAGGGGCAGAAGAGCCATTTGTAGAGAACCTATAAATGAAACTAACTCTATCACATCAGGGAGCATAAATTCTAAAGTAAGGCCCACTGACAGGGTGCTGAATTCCTGCACTGTCTGCCCTGCTTAAAGTTTCTGGATATCTTTAGAGCCTTCAGGAGCCCCACTATTTGAGGCACTGTTTACTGTGGCAGACAATGAGATCTTGTTGAGACTTGTATAAGTCTAACCTCTGGAATGACCTCATGACTCACTTTGAAATCTCTTAGCCATAAAAACACCGTTGTATTTAAAATTTCCCCCTTTTGATCAAGATCTTTTTCCAGATGCATTGCTAGTTGGTGCTTAGTAATAATCCCTTGTGCCAGGGTGGCTTATCTCCAAGAGTCATGTCTCAGGCTGGCAGGAAAGTAGTGGATTTATATGCTGAGTTTGGCTTAGATAGAGGGCACATTTGAGCAAAAAGGAGACTTTCAGGAGCTAATTCTTAGGCAGTATATAATACTAGGCTAAGTTTCAGTTTTACAGAAAAAGCTTCATAAATACAATCATCAATGTCAAGGGCCTGGCATAATGGTCTGCCTTCTTCCACTAGACAGTGCCCTTGTACTTGGGGAATTCTTGCTGTCTTATTTAGGAATTTAGCAAAATTCCTCAGGATGGGAATTCAATATTCTTTGGGTTATTGTGTGGTTCTCCAACCACTGAGACAATGTCCCATGAACACTTAAACATAGTATATGTCTTAGAGGTATGTTCCAGGTGAACCCCTTCCCATGCATCCCTACATGGGAATGAATGTAAGATGCATGAAGATGATGATGGGCAATGCCCATCCCAAGGAAGAGAGAATGTCTGCAACTGCTAGCAAAATACCTCTATCCATCTGCCCCATGGGATCTAAGACCCCTCTTAATTAGAAGCAGAGTGTGTATCACCCCCAAATCCTCAATACTGGTGAATGAACAATGGACTAAAGTAGACTTTTTTCTACTACTTCCTTATTATATTTCTAGCAAGGGAAGAACTCTTTTTGATGTAACAGCAGTGGCCACCAGTGATTCTGAGGCATGGGAGAGGGAGGAATATGTGTAATATAGAAGCATTTTTGGCACATTGGATTTGTCCTGCATGACATTGTAGTGACTGGTACAAGCCAGTGTACAATGGTACAAGCCATTGTATATTTTGTCATAACTTGCAAAATTGTGTGGGACAGAGTGTAAACTATAATATAAACTGTAGTCCATGATTTGCAGTACTTTAATAAGGGCTCATCAATTGTAACAAATATGCTACACTAATGGAGGATTTTGTTAATATGGGAAAGGGTGAGAAGGGAGGGGTTGGGACATATAGGAATTCCTTATATTTTTTATGTAGCATTTGTGTAATCTAAAGTTTCTTTAAAATAAAATAGACTTCCAGAAATATGGCATCTGAGTAGGTACACAAGGCTCAACTCTCACCAAAAATATGGGGAAAAGAACAAAAGCTATCTGAGAGATCTGATTTCAGGATCTGCAGACCATCAGAGTGCTGTGCATCACCCAGGAGGAGAGGGGCAAGAGACCTAAGGGAAACTGTGAGTTACTCACCTCTGCAGTTGGGAATGGCACATATACCATGCTCTCAAGCTAAATAGCTTTGGTAAAATCCCTGGCACACTGCAGCCAACTGATACTGGAAAGAATGTCCTCCTCCCTGGGAGGAAGATGGATCTGGAAGAGGGCAGAAAGTGGTTTCTCTTCAGTGAGTTTTGCCAGGTGAGTCCCCTTTGAAACTCAGATAGAGAGGTATAAGAGTGAGGAGAGATAGGGTGGGTAGAACAGACAGAACAAAACTTCTCCAGCCAGCATTGAAGTAGACCCAAAGAGAGGAGAGGGGGAACTGAGCAGGCAGGCTGTCACACCCACCTGCCCTGGGAGTTAGAAGAGCAAGGTCAGTATGTGGACAGGTGCCTAAAACCTGGAAGACAAGGAAGACAGGAGAGTGAGCCAGGGAACTGTTAGAAGCCCAGTTTGCCTGAGGGGGAAGAGGGCTGGGAAAGCTAGATAAGCTTTCAGAAGCCTAGTAACCTGTGAAGTGAATGTAGCCCAGTAGAGGAACACTGGCCTCGTGGTATCTCCTAAGAGAAGGGATCCACAGATTGATCCAGTGGGTTGTCACACACCCAAATGGCACCTTATGACAGGGAACTTAAAGACTGTGATATTTTTGTTTTAGGTTTTACCATCTGTTATTTTATATTTATTATTCTTATTTTTTATACTTATTTTTTAATTCTACATTTTATTCTCTAAAACCAGGTACCATGATTCTGGAGGATGGGTTGTAAGGTGATTGATGAGCACCAGCAGCCTAAGACCAACCCTGGGGCCTAAGAAAGAAGACTGTTTTTCCTGGATTATTATTTAATTTTTTTCTTTTTTGTTCTTTTTATTCTTTTCCTTATTTTTTCTCCTTAATGTGTATATTTCATATCTTTGTTTCATTTTTCCCTCTGCTATTGCTTTTCTTTCATTCCACATTCTCTTGTTTGGAATTCTTTTTTTTTTTTTT